>CM046044.1:14741933-14764433 GCA_025215565.1 Flaveria ramosissima | reverse complement strand
TTCTTTCTGTGTTTTCAATCATTCATCCTGAGACTTATTCTTGTTTTCATTGAGTGTGTTGTGGTCTGTCTAAAATCTTTTAAAAGCTTGGATAAAATTGTTTTTGGACAAAAATGACTACTCCTTCCAATGATCCTCACAATACTGGTTCCTCAACCAAGCCTCCAATGCTGGTTTGGAATGAGTATAACATATGGCAACGACGTATGCTCCATCACCTGTCTGTTAACAGCTCAGGTTGTTGGACATCAGTGGTACATGGTCCACACAAGCCTATGGTGAATAACCGGAAACCAATCAAATGGTTCCGAAGAGGAAGGATCAATACTCAGATGAGGATAAGAAATTGTTTGAGATTGATGCAAAAGCCCATGGAATTCTGGCCATGGCACTACCCAATGAAATCTATTCTGGGCTAATGCATTATGAATCTGCCCATGACCTCTGGAATGCCTTGAAAGAACAATTTGGAGGAACAGATGAGGTCTTGGCAAATAATAGAGAGATCCTTGCCCAACAATATGAGACATTCTCTCATAGGAAGGGTGAGACACTGACTCAACAGTTTGAGCGGTTCTCTTGTTTGATCTCTGAATTAAAAATGGTCAAACATGAGTATACTAATATCCAGATGAATAACAGATTTCTCAGATCACTGCCTGAGAGATGGGATACATATACTATTGTCCTACGCTCCAGTGCAAATTTGGACAAACTATCTCTCACCCAACTTCATGGGAAATTGCTCACATTTGAGAGAGAGATAGAACAAAAGAGAAAACTGTCTTCATCAGGTAAGCTCACTGAAGACTTTGTACCAGGCAACACTGCTCTGGTTAGTCATGAGTCAGAATATGCTTCATCTGAATGCCAGTATGATGAGCATATTGATTTCTCTTCAAACATTTCTGATTCAGCATTTGTGAGTGTTGATAGTCAATTTACTGGGTGTAATAATGACAATCTATGCTTCATCATGGATGATCTCAAGGGGATTGCTGATGATGACTTAGAAGAGATGGATATTTTGAGCCAAATGGCCTTGATAAATATCAGATCTCAGAAGTTCTGCAAAAGAACTGGAAGAAAGTTCCCAGGACTCTCTGGCAAAACCAAAGTTGGTTTTGACAAGAGTAAGTTGACGTGTCACAAATGCCAAAGGCTTGGACACTTTGCTAGAGAATGTAGATCATCTGGATCTAATTCCTCTGCACCTTTTGTGACTTTTCCTAGCAATAGTCAACAAAACAAAGGGCAACATCCTGTCAATTCTAGTCATCAGTCTCAACTACAATCTCCTGCATATTTTGTTCCTCAGGGTCAAATGCCTTACCCTTACCCGTGTTATTACATGCCACAAACCAGTCAAGTTCAAGCTCCTATGGTACCACAACCTCATGCACTTCCAGAACCTCAACCATCTCATCAACCCCCTCAACCTCAACAACATAGCTTCTTCACCCCTGAAGTTGTTGACTGGAGCAGCTTGCCAGATGACATGTCTGGTCATGAACAACTGTTCACAAGTGCTGATCAACATGGTGGTGATAGTCCTTTTGGGAATCTGGCACTTATGGCTCTGGAGTCAATTGAGGGTTCCTGCTCAACTGCATCATCTTCACAGGTAACTCAGGTATCTTCAGAGGCTAAAGCCAAGTTATGTTCTGAATCATGCATTGCTGCCTTTGTCTCTATTAGAGAGGCAAATGTAGCATTAATAAATCAAAAACTTGAGTTTGAGAAAACAATTTCCAAAAGACAAGCTGAGTATGAGTCTGCTCTTAATAGTAAAAATGATGAGATTTATAAGCTTAAATGCCAATTAAATGATGAAAAGGCTAAGCTAGAGGTTATTCTTGAAGACCAGAGAAGTCTCAAAGAAACCCTTGCAGTCACCCAAGTAGAGTGTGATCGATGGGTACAATCATGCAAAGGTTTTGAGATGCTTCTTAGTAAGCAATCAGCTTCCAATGTGAAGTTTGGAATTGGTTATAATCACACAGCTCCTCCTATAAATTTTGCTCCAAAAGTAGAAGTGAAATCTGATGGAGAAAGCAATAACCAATCCACCTCATCATGTGATTCACTTTTTGATAAAGCATCATCAAAAGTAGAAGTCAGCACTAAGCCCTCTCAGAACCTATCAGCTGAAGTTGATGGTTCAATTGCTGACACTCACATGATCAAAGAGTTGGTCAACTCAGGAGTTATTTCTGAAAGTCCTGAAAGGACTGGAGAGCAAGAACTAACACCTGAAGTTCAAACTCCAACTACTGTCAGCACTGAAAAGAAGAAAACTGTCAGTAGAAAGAGTTTGAAGACTACTAAAGAGGAAGCCAAGAAAGCAAATAATTCTTCCAAAGTACTGAAGAACAAGTCTTCAGTAGTTTCATCCTCTTTAGTTGATGATGAACATAAGATGAAAAAGAAACCATGTGAAGTATGTGGTTTGTTTAATCATCTTACTAATGATTGTTGGTACAAAAGAGGATCCAAACTCAAACATAAAGAGGAAATTAAAGAGAAAATGGTTAAAATGAAAAATGAGTTTAAAGCCACATTTGTACCATCAACATCAAAACCTGTAACCCTTAAGTCCAAAAAGAAATCCAAAAAGGAAGGGGTTAAACAGGTAACAGCTGAGATTGCTCAAAAGAAGAAGGTGCAACATAAGAACTTATCAAACTCTAGTGCTAATGTGTCTGAAGAGCTGAAAGCTTTATCACAAAATCAGACACAGCTGGTTATGATGGTTCAACATCTATTGGGAAGAGTCAACCAATTAGATGTTCCTATGTTGAATCCACAGAAAAGGAGGTCCAAGCCAAAGGATTCCTCTTCTTCACCATCTTCTTCCTCTCAGGCTGTTATTTCCAACAAACCTATTAGTCCACCATCTTTTGATGTGAATAGGCCCAAAACCAAAAAGGTTTGGGTCTCAAAATCTAACTAATTTGCTTTGTTCTGCAGGGTTCTTCAACATGCCACAGAGGCATCTGGTATGTAGACAGTGGAGGATCCATGCATATGACAGGAAACAGATCACTTCTTAATGACTACTCTCAAGGAAGGAAGGGATTTGTATCTTTTGGCAATGATGCAAAGGGTTACATCATCGGCAAAGGTTTTGTTTCCAATGGGGAATAAAGTTTGATGATGTTAACCATGTGGAAAATCTCAAGTACAACCTCTTGAGTGTCAGTCAAATGTGTGACAAAGGCCATGTTGCTCTTTTCACAAGTCAGAACTGCCGGATTCTGTCATCCAAAGTTCTAAGTTTGATTGATAAGGTGTTGGATAAATACACTCTCCTTAAGGCCAACAGGACAGGAAGAGTGTATGCCTTAGATCTTTCTAAGAAAATAGATCTCAAAGGCCATCCTTGCCTATTTTCCAAGGCTTCCCCTCAAGAATCTACACTATGGCATAGAAGGCTGGGTCATGTCAATCTCAAAAACATAAATCAGCTGATAAACCATGGTTTAGTAAGGGGATTGCCTATGAAGGAGTTCAAATGTGAAGATGACTGCACTGCTTGTTTAAAAGGAAAACAGCACAAAGTTTCATTTCCCTCCATAGAAGAACCTAAGTCCACAGCTTGCTTACAGCTTCTTCACATGGATCTCTTTGGTCCTGTGAGAGTGATGAGTATGGCTAAGAAGAAATATTGTCTGGTAATCGTGGATGATTACTCCAGATTTGTATGGACTTTCTTCTTGCATTCAAAGGATGAAGCAACTCAGAAGATTATCAACTTTGTGTTGTATGTTGAGAAGCAGTATTCCCTCTCAGTCAAGTGTATTAGAAGTGATAATGGAACAGAATTTAGAAACAATACACTTGATGAGTTCTACCTCTCAAAGGGAATCAAGAGGCATTTTAGCATTCCAAGAACTCCTGAACAAAATGGAGTAGTGGAGAGAAAGAACAGGACCCTTATTGAAGCTGCAAGGTCCATGTTGGCTGACTCTGGATTGCCAATGAGTTTTTGGGCTGAAGCTATCAATACACTTGCTATGTACAAAATAGAGCTCTAGTAAATAAGAGGTTGATGAAAACTCCATATGAAGTTCTTCATCATTTGGCCCCTCTAATTTCATTCTTCAGAGCTTTTGGATGTCCTTGTTTCATTCTCAACACACGGGATCAACTCCAAAATTTGATTCTAAGGTGGATGCAGGGTACTTTGTTGGTTATTCATCAACTTGCAAAGCATACAGAGTCTTCAACTGTAGAACAAAGATGGTTGAAGAGACTCTACATGTTAAGTTTAATGAATCTCCAAAGGACAAGATTCCACAAAACCCTGTGGAGATATTTGATTTGGACATACTGCAATATGTTCCTCATCAAACTCCTGCTGTTGCTCCTGTCAACAGTTCACCACCTGGTGTTACTGCTGGTGCTGATGATGATGATAGTAGTACTCACCTCTTCAAATTTAGTGATCAACTGCCTGATTCAGCTAGACCTGATGTTCCTGTAGCTCCAGCATCCACACAATCCACAACAAATGCTGATGAGATTTCTACAACTTCAACTTCCTTTGAACTACCATCTACTGATTGGTTTCAAGGAAATACTTCACCATCACCATCTGTTGCTGCTGAGCCTGCTACAAACACTTGCACTGATCTCATTGTGTACCAAAGATCTGAAGAATCACCCTATGTCTCAAATCATTGGTGATATCACTGCTGGAGTATCAACAAGAAGTCAATTGTCAAATTTCTGCTTCTATGCTCTCTTCATTAGTCAGCAAGAGCCAAAGAATTATCACATTGCTTTAAAGGACAATGGATGGGTTGATGCCATGCAGCTTGAGCTTCTTCAGTTCAAGAAACAACAAGTGTGGGAACTGGTTCCTCTACCTCCAGGTAAGTGTGCAATAGGCACTAAATGGGTGTTTAGGAATAAGACTGATGAAAATGGGCTTATTGTTAAGAACAAGGCCAGACTGGTTGTTCAGGGGTTTGCACAAGAAGAAGGTATTGATTATGATGAAACCTTTGCTCCTGTAGCCAGACTGGAAGCAATTCGACTGTTTTTAGCTTATGCTGCTTATCAAAATCTTAAAGTTTTCCAAATGGATGTCAAAAGTGCTTTTTTGTATGGGAAAATTAAAGAAGAGGTTTATGTATGTCAACCACCGGGTTTTGAGGACAACAAGCATCCTAATTGGGTGTATAAGCTTGATAAGGCTCTTTATGGGTTGAAACAAGCTCCTAGAGCCTGGTATGAGACATTATCAAACTTTCTTCTTGAAAATAATTTTACTAGAGGTTCCATAGATAAAACTTTATTCATTAAGAAAGCTGGGCAGCATAATCTACTTGTTCAAATTTATGTAGATGATATTATTTTTGCATCTTCTGATCCACAGTTGTGTGATGCCTTTACAAAGTTGATGCAACAAAAGTTTGAAATGAGTGCCATGGGGGAATTACAATTCTTTCTGGGTTTGCAAATCAAAAAAAGGCTGATGGAATTTTCATTCATCAGTCCAAATATACAAAAAATCTTTTGGAAAATTTGATTTACAAAATTGTAAACCTTGTTCTACTCCCATGTGCAACACCACACAACTGGATACAGATCAGAAAGGTAAAATGGTTGATGAAACACTTTACAGATGTATGATTGGGTCCTTGATGTACTTAACAGCTTCTAGACCAGATATTATGTTTGCTACATGTGTTTGTGCTAGATTTCAGGCTGCACCTAAGGAGTCTCATTTGATTGCAGTCAAGAGGATCTTTAGATATTTGCAAGGCACTCCATCTCTAGGTTTATGGTATTCTACTAGACATTCTGGTAAATTAGTTGCTTTTTCTGACAGTGACTATGCAGGGTGTAAGTTGACCAGGAAATCAACTTCTGGTGGATGTCAATTCCTAGGCAACTGTTTGATTTCTTGGCAGAGTAAGAAACAAACCTCAGTTGCTACATCAACTGCTGAAGCCGAGTACATTGCTGCTGCAAGTTGTACATCTCAGGTATTATGGCTTCAAAACCAATTATTGGATTATGGCATAACTGAGACTAAGACTCCATTGTTAATGGACAGCTCTTCAGCTCTTTGTATTGTCAAGAATCCTGTCCAGCACTCTAGGACTAAACATATTGAAATTAGACATCATTTTATTAGAGATTGTTTTGAAAAAGGTCTGATTGATCCAAAGTTTGTTCCTAGTGCTGATGAGCTTGCAGACATTTTTACTAAGCCTTTGGATAGTTCAACTTTCCACAACCTGGTGTTAAGGCTTGGTATGCTGCAGCTAGAATAAGTGACAACTACTGATGATCTCAGTAATAAATACTGATGATCATTGGTAACCATGTCATATATAAGTACTGGCGAGTTCCTTTCCCCTCAGTAGTTTTTATAACTACTGAAGGCTATATTCCTCACAAGTACTGAAGTACTTTATTTGTTAAAACAGCTGATGTAGTTACAACAGCTGATGAAATCACAACAGCTGATGTAGCTATAACTACTGATGTCAGAAATACAGATAAGTACCGATGACCAATGAAACCTCTGAAACTCAGATGTAAGTCTGATGAGTAAGTGTGGAGGTCAGATTGAAACAGCTAAAAAGCTATGAATTGACGAAAACAGCTGATGAGTAATTTCTCTTCAGTTGTTTCTACAACTGCTGTTTCCAAACAACTGAAGCCAAACCTATGTCTTCAGTAGTTAACAACTACTGAAGACTAACACCAAGTCTTCAGCTGTTTACAACAACTGATGACAAAACCACTGTCGTCAGTAGTTTCACAACTACTGATGACAAACACCATGTCCTCAGTTGTTTCACTACTTGAAGTCAAAGTTGTCTTCAGTAGTTTTATAACTACTGAAGACTAACTCAAGACTTCCGTTGTTTCAACGTCTGATGGTTAAAACCAAGTCTTCAGTCGTTCATAACCCTACCCTATAAAGTACCTTATCCTACCTTCAGAGTCGTTTCTCACTTCTCCTCTCACACCTAACGTTCAAAAACTCTGTAACCTCTCTTCATCCATGGCGACCATGCAACTAAAACCACGACACAACTGTGTCGCTCACCTTACCAAATCGCCATACAGGACCAAGTTTCACAACGCCATTGATTTAATGGTCCAGTCACCTTACCAAACAGCTTTTCTGTTAAACCCCACCATATATGCCGAATCTCTTGGCCAATTCTGGACAAACGTCACTCTGGTCTCTGAGGAGAATGACACAGAGTCTCTTCAAGCGTTGTCAATAGTCAAAAGGTGGTCATCACTCCAGAGATTCTTCGCCAACCCTCAATCTGGATGATGCCACTTTCCCGACTAGTTATCCAAAGGGCACCACAGATCTATCATTTGCCCACCATGGATACGAAGGTAACCTGAGTGCCTCTACCATATTGAAGAAACATTTCCAGGATGCTGAACGGCTCATCTTTCATATGGTCAATGTCTGCCTGGCCCCCCAGACTTCATCATGGGATCAAATGTCCACAGGTGGCAACAGGTATTGTACTCCATCCTTGAGCAACAACCTTTAAATTTTTCTGAAATACTCTTAGAGCTCAAGGATATGGCCCAAAAACAACTTTCTAACCGTTGGATATTATATCCTCGGTTCATAATGGCCATAATTGAAAACCAGCTTCAAGCTGAGGGACTTGTTGGCCTGGGAGTCCCTGCTATGGCTGTATTGCCTGAAGTATACTCCCGGCACAACTCTGACCAATCACTCAAAATGGCTGCCAAGCTGCGCAACCACGCAGCTGGAACCCACACCACCACAAAAATCCAATCCCCACCAAACCAAAAACAAAACGAACCAAAACAGCTATTCAGGAAGATGAGTCCCCTGAAGATGCTCCTGTACCACCAAGACAGGATATACTTGCTGGTGTAAACCCCCCAGTAGTATCAGAGACTCAACCAGCCACAGCCGCTCAGGATTCCTCTCAAAAGGAGCCTGAAGCAACCAAAGAAGGGGTACCCACAAATCTGGAATCTTCCTCATTTGAGGAGATTGCCATTGAAACGCACCATTCTCCCCAGGTGCATACTGATTTTACCCTATCTCCTCATGAAAATGCCCCCCAAAGTCCAACACTTATAATTGCAAACGTGCTGACTCAGCTGCATGCCTCTCCTCCTCCCCAACAACCACCAAAGGGGAAAACCACAGATATAGGGGAAGAGGATCAACATGCTTCTGACAACCCACAACACAGGGGTTTAAATGTTCTGTCTCCTAGTGTAGATAAGGAGATCAGAATATCTGGTGAGGCTGCCACCTCTTCTGCATCAGCACATGATCAGACTGAGGCTGGTAACATGGCTAAGACCTCATCAGAGGCAACAGCTGATGAAGGACATCGTCCTGAGGCTGGAAGTCCCCAGTTCCAAGAAAAAGGGCACATGCTACAACTGGTCTACACCCAGGGCATGTACATCTTGCTACTAGCAGGAGGTCAGGTGATTCAGCATCTGCTGATGATGACCTGGGCTTCTTTTATGATGTTCTAGCCCAGAACACAATTCTTGAGGAAGAAGTCAGTAGACTACAAAGACTACTTGACCAATTCTCTCAAGAAGCAAGTCCATCTGACACCACCATACCCCACAGATGGCACCTTCACCTGAAGGTCTCCTAAACACTCAGCCAATCAAAACATACAATCCCCAGCCTCTACCTCTGGCACTGCTTCTCAGGGACAGAACCCTCTGAGCAAACAGCTGCTATCTTCCAGAAATCCCTACCTCTCATCACCCCAATGATCACAACATTGTGATCAAAACCTTGGATGAGAGGCTTCCCTCAATCATACAGCCCCTGGTGGAGGAGATTGTGAGCACAAGGCTTTCTACTACTCAAACCCTTGCAACCAATGCAACCAAAAAGGGGGAGAGTCAGTTAGTGAAAGCAAAAGGGAAAGATCATAAATGAGAAGAACAGGGATTGAGAAGGAGAGGAGGTTGTGAAGGAGACTGAGAAGGAAGAAGAGCATGTGAAGGGAGCTGACACTGATCAAGTGAGTGAAAGTCACAAAGACTTTCATATCACATATAAGAAGAGGAAGATTGAAGGAAAGAAAGAACTCCAAAAAGAACTCAAACTTGATGAGATGATCAAATGGCGGATGCTACACATAGTAAATCTATGGACTCCATTATTGATCAACTGTATAGACAAGGTTCGATACTGCACAGCTTGACTCAGAGATTAGAAGACTTGAAGTTGAGAAATTAACTCAAGATGGGCAAGTTATGATGTGTTAAAAGAGAAAGATTGGAGATCATGATCAGATTCATTGCAAAATATCTTGGAGATCATTGATAGAGATTAGTCATGGACCAGGGACAGTATCTTGGCAATAACCACAAGATCTGTACGTCTGAACATACACTAAGGGATTAGTGATTGAAGCCTAAATGAAGCAGGTGCTGGGAACATAAATGAACTAGGCACAACACTCCAAGCCTCACTCCTACAAGAATGCTAGAACACCTGCAACCTACCACTTCAAAATCACCACTACCACAACCCATCAAAATCACCACTACCACAACCCATTAAACCAACTCCTTTACCCTCAAAACCAACAGCCGATGATGCATCCAAGAAGAAGAAAAGAGAGGATGTTGAGGCTAGAAGAAGAAGAAGAAGAGGATGATGAGGAAGATAGGCTGCCTCTTTCCGCAGTCCTAACTTTGCCTAAAGCCAAATCTATGCCCATCACTCCCACCTCACAGATGGAAACAGTGAGAGTAAAGATTGAAGAAGAACAGCAGCAAAGGCTTCATGATGAGGAAATGCTGAAAAGCATAGACAAAACTTATGCTGCTTCTTCATCAATAATAAGTATGAAGAAAGAGGCTCTGAGATTGTACACCCTTGCCAACACATTTCAATATCAAAAGGAAAAGGTGAGGATATGGCCTGATCCTAGGGTGGCTCACAGAATTGTAAAAAGACATTCCTGCGAGATACAAGGGCCAGGTAAAAAGGATCGTAGATGAAGAGATCACTGTGGTCCTTGTAGTATCACCCTGGGAAATTGTAGAAGACTTCAAGAAGGCTTATGAGACTAAACAGCCACCCCAAAAGATGTTAGAGAACAGAGTTATTAAAAAGGGGTTTGTCTACAAGAAGCTTGAAAACTTCAAACAAAATGAGCTCAGTCTGTTACTTGAGGTAATCACCCAGATGAGTTTGCATACAGACAGATCACAACAGTTGAGCTCAAAAATGGCAAACAGGCCAAGTACATCTCAGAGCTGTATGGGCGTGAAGGATTGTTTGATGGTGAACCAGAGAATCTTACCATGGAAGAACAAATCATGTTTCTCAGAGCATACACCAGAGAATCCTACAGGCTTATACATGGGAAGTAAGTCTCATGGATGGGGGAACAGCTCAGTGTCCAATTCCCTAATACAGAGCTCCCATCCATACTTGCCAACCAATCATCAGAGACTTATTTCCACCAGGCCAGTGCTTATATGGGTCATCTTCTCAACTGATCAAGAAGGAAAAAGACCAACCATTTTGCCAACAATAAGTGGGACCTCAATAAAGTTAAAGGTTTTGGCTGCATTGGTTCAGGGGGAGTTTGTTGGACCAAAAGAACCAATGAGCCGGATCAGAAAAACCTTTAAGTCCCACAGACGTCACAACAACTACTGAAGTCCACAACAGCTGAAGATAACACCTGAAGACAAGTCTGAAGACACAAGTGCTGAAGACAAAGTCTGAAGACAAGTGCTGAAGACAAAGTCTGAAGACACAAGTGCTGAAGACCAAATATCAGATGTCATAACAGCTGAAGAGGACTTCTTCAGTAGTTGTGACGGTTTACTTTTCAGTAGTTTTATGTTTTATCTTTTCAGTAGTTTTGTAAAACGACTGAAGAGTTTGTTCTTCAGTCGTTGTAGTTTCAGTAGTTTTCTTTCAGTAGTTTCATGTTTTATACTTAGCACTCTGACATGTTCTCAGTAGTTGTGAACATTTCAGTAGTTTGTTAAGTGTTAGTTATTTTTGTACTAGATCTGCTAGTTATCACCCCGTGATTACAGCAGTGATTGCACTCTATATAAGGAGTGTCAACCTTATTGTAAGATGTGAATGATTTAGCAATAATATTGGGCATTATTGAAACATTCCTTATCACAGAATATATTCTCTCGTATTTGTTTACAAATAACAAACTCTTGCTATAATTTGACTAATTCTTGATCTCATTCCGCTGCATTACTCTCTAATACATCAACTTGTGATCGCTGATCCTGACAGTTGTGTATCTCCACCTTAAGAACTTCAAATACAATTATTGGGTGGATGTATGATCTAATAGAAGAGCCTTCATCTTCACAGAATCAAGGCAGCAAGAAGTATTCAATTTTTTTCAAACCCTTGAACTACTATGAGTCTTGACCTAATCAACATCCCTTGTAACCCAAGTCTCAAGAAAACTGACATGTTAGCACTCTGGAATTCAAGATAGAATTCCTAAAGAGTTTTCAGCCTTAAGGAGACAAAGGCATAATCAGGTAAATTCAATTGGTTCAACTCGATGCGAGGTAACCCTAGATTAACTTCAATGAAAACTTGCTGAAGGCCCCTGATTAGAGCGAGCCCCTCTCACAAACAACGGCTTCCAAAATTCATTCCCCAGTGAAACACCTACTGGTGAAGTGTCTCACAACCTCTATCTGCCAAAATCTTTGATGCTACACCAAGCAATGAAGGCCAAGCTCTCTCCACCCTGTGTCAGAAAGTTCTGTGGTGACAAGAAAGATTCTACTTTTGAGGAGATTGAGGAGGAGGAGAGAGAGGCAGAGGAAGCTAAGGGGAGAAGTTCCCTGGGTCTTCAGCTTTATGCAAGCTGTAACAGGGCTGCCCTACCACCAAAAACACTCAAGAAGATGAATTGAGGGCAGCCAGGATTACTTACCTACAGACCAGGAATTATAATATAGATGAGATTATATCTCTCCCCTTAGAGCAATTAAATGAACTGGCTAACATGGAAGTGTCAAGAGAGATGATGGAAGCAGAGGATGCAAGGTTAACTTCCAGTTCAAAGAGGAGAATAGACAGAAAAGTTTACAAGCATGCTCCAACTCTCTCTCCAGTTGAAGAAAGCCCTGTGCAAGAGGATGTGGCAGCTACACAAAAAAACCTCAGGTAGACAAGGAAACAGATAGGCAAAACATGATCAACTACCTGAGTGCCACAGGTCTGTACCAGGCATCTGCACTTCTTCCCTATCCTTTGAGTACATTAGTTTGAGTATTTCAAACAGCTTGAACTTCAAGTGCTCAAAGAACAAAAGGCAACAAAGAAAAAGATGAGGGAAGATGTTGCAAAGTCAAGAGCCATCATCAAAAGAGTATGAAGAAGTCTGCTGACAGATAAAGGATGATGAGCTTCTTGAAGCTGTATGGATTCTCGGAAGGGACTTGGCCCTATGTCTCTATCCATAATGGATGAGCATATCAGGGTAATCAAGCAGAAGGTCAAAAGTGGAGAGCTGATTGACTTACCCTTCCCTCCAAGTCAAATCCCACCTAAAGTGGAGGTTAAGGTTGAACAACCTGAGACAACACAACCTGAACCTTCTGCTGCCTCAGCAAGCTTCATCTTCTTATCCACATTAGGGTCAAACTCCCTCTCCTTCTGAACCTGTGAGGAAGGAACACCCAACTGAGAAAGACAAGGATGATCAACAAGGTGCTGCAGACCAGTCTTCTCAGTTAAAGTCTTCTAAAAGGAAGAAAAGGATGGCTTCAAACCAATGTCAAAGAAGAAGAAGCCTGAATCATCCACCTCTACACCTCAGGCTGACTCAGATCAACCTGAGAATGTGCATGAAGAGGCAGCCCAATCAACTCCAATTCAAGTGGCTCCTCTTGCAGCTGAGACCCATCTTATCCTGGACCTTCACTACTAATCCAGAGAGATGGCATGTGATCAGAGATCAAGGTGTTGAGAATGTCTATACATGGCAAGAAATAATCAACTTACCTCTACATGATCTCTTTCAGATGAGAATATATTATGAGGGTCTGAGTGATCCTGACCATCTGATGAAGAAGGCTATGGTCATTATCATCCTGAAGACCACCAACATCTGAAGATCTTCTAAATGTTTTGGTAGCATCTGCCTAGGGGGAGTTTGTAGGATTCCTATAAGTCTGATGCAACCAAAACATCCAAAGTCTCTTTGCATGCATGCACTGAAGAACAAAAGTATAAATGCTTGGAAGTTTTACACATCATACTAGAATATTCTAAGTGTAAAATCTATGCCAACCAACATCTTCCGAAGCCAAAGTCTTTCAAAGCTTCAAAGACAAAGTCTTCCGAAGCCAAAGAGTGAAAACAGATTTCTTCCGTACACTTTTAGAGATATGCCTTTATCTGATGTACTTTACCATAAAGCTGGACTACCTTTCCGCTGATACTCTGCAAAGTCACCAACTTACATGAGTTGGTGAAAAGGTCCATGCTTTTGGTAACTGTACATTGAAGTCTTGAGTCCATGCTTTCTATTTTATGTACTTTTTATCCTTTTTGTAATATATTAGGCTGTGAGCTATGACATGTCATAGTCACTAGTCAAAAGGCAAATCTGCCTTTTGACTCTACATTTGATTTTGTAGTTGTCTAGTCATTTGTATCCAGCTGTCCTTCAAAGTATGCTGGCTATAGGATGTAGTATAAAGTATCTCAAGTACTTGTAACTTTCTATCGTATGCTTTGTAACATTTGTAATAGAACTTGAGGAGCAATATACATCATTCTTGAAAACCAACTACTTCTGTTGTTTGTCACCTTGTTCTGTCTCCTATTTACTTGTGTTCTTAGCATCTTACATTAACAAGTTAACCGGTTCCCTATTTGATTTGTTAAGTGTTCTAAACAACTCTTCTCATGTGTTGTTATGTTGTAAGTGCATATCCTTCACCGGTCCTGCATAAGCTCGTATATTAATCAAATCGCCATCAATTTACACAATATAATACATAAAGAGAGGTATTTCCTGGGTGGTAATTTAGGTTAGGGTTTAAGTGGGATCAAAGGGACTTTTGAGTGGCTAACGGAGAATAAAATCCAACTTAGACATAATAGACATCTTATTTTTCAATGTAACTCTATTACTTTCACTACTTGTAACAACTTCTCATACTATTTTGTTCATGCATATTTTAGTCATTTTGACTTCATATTTAGCTTTTTTCCTTTTTTAAGCAAATAACTTTATTATATTGGCTGCTATTGACGTGACTTTTCTATGTTGTGGATTGGGCTTAATCCCTTAAGGTTTTAAAAAAGGATAAGGCTTGTGGGTTTATTATTTTGGCTTGAAACGACAAGTTGGACTACTATTGACATGACTCTTCTATGACGTGACTCAACATGGTGTCTATAGGAAGATTTTGTTGGTATTGAATGGAAAAGAAGGTTTAAACAATTGGCTTAATCCTAATGTCTCTATCATATTTATGCACACATGGTCTATGATCTTGATATGAATCAATTACACGAGTTCTAACTCGGATGCACACCTTTTATTCCCTCTTTATGCAAAGAAGTAAAGTAACTCATAGTATACTATGAGTTTCTCAATTAGGCTCAACTCTCACAGAAACGGTGGAAAGAGGTAATAAGCAGCATGTATGTTATCTACAATCGGGTTGTTACACCACCTAGGACTTTCACCGACTTTTATGAAGATTCATGATTAGGGTGCATTACTCAATTTTCAAAACAAAAATGCCAAGGGATTCATAAGTACACAAACAGTAACAATTAACCTTGTATGCAAAATTTTGTGTTCCATATACACTTAAGTTTACTTAGACAAGTTTTTCAAAGTTGCTCAATTTTTCAAAAAGGTTCAAAATTTTCTTTCAGTTCTTCCCTTATCCCCACACTTGAGACACATTTTACAACATGAATAAACATAGTAATAATTAATAAGCAAGATAAGGAAGGAGTACATAGACCTTCATTAGTGAGAGCTTATAGTAAGGACTTGCGCCTCCCAACACTTGAGTGCTTGCGTCTTGTGCATGATTTAACTAGATAAAAAAACAAAACAAAGGACACAAAAACTAATAAAAGAAGTAAAACTCACTTTCATAGGAATCATGGTTGCATTTAGCATATGCAACAAGCCTTTGAACCCCTCGGTAGACCCGAGCGGACTAGTTGTAGTCTCGTGAGGGTTTTTAGTGAACACACCCACAAAGTTATTGGTTGCCTTCCGCAAAACGCTAAGTTTTAGGTCTTCAGCCAGACCTTACCTGAGAGTGGTCGTATTGAGTGCTTTTCTCCAAATTTCTCTTTGGAAAACTGTTTCCATTGCTTGATGGATTCTCTTGTTCTCACATAAGGGTCAAACAACTCTTATTTGTCCCATGCATTCTCCTCATTCGGTGGCTTACCCATCTTAAACTGTCTTTTTGGTTTCTCATTCCTTTGTGACTCCACGTTTACATTGTCCTCTTTTTTCTCATCTCAAGCTCAAACCTGTAGGGATCTAAACCATTTTCCTTGGTGATGTCCTTACTTACATGTGAGATATAAGGAGTAGCACACCCGTAGTAGCATTTATTTTAGAACAATCATTATTAACCATATATGTAATTGATTTGAAACCACAACTAATGAACAACTTACGGAAACGAATAGGCAACCTAAAATTACCTTAGGTTGCTCATTCGTCCTTTAGGTGCATAATTAAGCACCATAAATCCACTGTGTCATAGAATTCTCCTAGCTTGATGATGACATCCTTGACTATTCCTCGTGGTTGTTTCCATGTTGAATCAGCAAGCACCACTGTGTTGTTGGTTTCATGTAATGGGCCAAAGTCATATTGGTCACAAGCAAGTTGTTCATATTATTTGAACTTGAGGCTTGATGTTGAGGTGTTTTGGTTGTGTCACTTGGGGAGCTTCCCTGGTTCCCGTCCGGACAATTGTTCAGCTAATTGTCCTAGTTGCTTTGCAATGGCCTCATTGCCTTTCTTGCACCTCTTTGAATTGCTTAAACTCTTTCATCTCCTTTGCAAGGCCTTGAATCGCGACTTGCATTATCATTACCATTACTTGTAGAAGTCTCTTGTTTTTGTTGTTGATTCCTTTGTGGTATTGACCTCCTTGCTGGTAACTCCCTTGATTTTAGTTATTCCTTTAGTAGCAGCCTTGGTTGTAACTTTGTTGTCGGCCTTGATATTGGTTGCTTCCTTGAATTGGTACCTGAAAGGAAGATTCAATTGGTTAGTAGAATTACCATATCTAAGATGTGGGTGATTTCTAGACCGGGATGATAGGTGTTGGAATTCATGTCATATGTCTTCCTTTCTCCTTGGCCTTGTAATTGATGTACTTCACTCTCCCTCTCCCCAAATTCAAGTAGCATGTATCCGAGGTATGCCTATGTCATTACACATGCCACATACATCGTATTACTAAATATGTGTGCCACACCACTCTTTCCAACCTTGAGGCTTGCAATTTCTCGTTCCAAAACCGCATTCTATCCATGGCCATATGATCATTCACCATCTTTACACTTGACCCCCTCGACCTTCGACTCGATTGTGCACGCTTCTTGAGATCACACTCATCCTTTCAAGAATAACCCAATTATCATCCTTATGGTTTTAAGGTGAAGGTTCCTGCACTTGTGGAATTTACATCTCTTGCATCCTCCGGTGATAACCATCATAGAAAGCTGAAATCAACTCCCACTTAGCTATGCCATGATGTGGGCAAGTTCTTAGCATTTCCTTAAACCGGTGAAAAGCTTCATGGAATGTTCACATGATTGTTGTGTAAAATCCTCGAATGGCTCGCCTTGCATCACTTGTCCTTTGCGAAGTATATATTCATCAAAGAATGTTGTTGCGTTTGTAGCCATGGTAAATATTTACTGATGGTAGAGATAGGAACCATTTTTGGCCTTGTTTTTAAGATTAAATTGAAACAGGACCAATTTAACTTCATCTGGTAAGAACCCTTGGCCACCAATGGTGCTACATGACGCCTCGAATTCGGATATATGCAAATAGGGTTCTTCAGTTGCCATACCATAGAAGTGAGGTAGAATTCCCAAACATTATGGTCGGACTTCAAAAGCTCGCCCCTTTGTGTTGGTGAAACTATGGGAGATGAATCGATAGCGATGGCGGGACGAAAGTGACTATCCGCACCATGTGCTACTATATATTGTTTTACTCCCAGATGGTAGGTATGTCATTAAATGGTTGACCTCCCATCTTGTTGCGAATGGTGATTGAGCATAGCCACCCTGATGAATCCTCAAAGTCATGTTGTTTTGGTCCACCCATTTAACTACTTGATCTTCAATCCAATCTTCCACATGATTAGTATGGTGACTACCTTCGACTGAAAACCGGCCCACAGTGCTATGATGACTCCCTTCCACGTCATGCTGAAACCTGGATAATGGATCCAAAAATTAGGTGCTGGTTGGAATTTATGGGAGGAGGTTGGTGTTGCACCACTTGATTTACAGTGATTGGCCCCGGGGGTTGAGGTTGCACTGGTTGTGGTTGAGATGGAGGATCATCAGGTGGAGGAAACACAAGGATGGGATGTCTCCCGGGTTGGATGGTGTGTGGCCCCCTTGTTTTCTGGATTATCATTCTTCTTGCTTTATTACTTTCGGGAGTTATTGAAGGCCTATGAAAATCTGTTGAGTTGTTGCTGAAGATACCTTCTTCAGACCTTGTTTGATCACGAAGTTGAGAAATCCTTGAAGTTTATGATTTGTGAAGCACACGATTTAAAGTCTTCACAGTTTCTTGATCAAAATGCAATGGTGAGGTCCTTCCTGAAAATCTTGTATGCATTAACGTAATGGTCACCTACAAACAAGAAAACACAAATACCTTGTGTATACCGAACAAAGAACAAAGCTAAACAAATATACTGTGACATCCGTCACTTTAAGGTCCGTCAATTAACGTGTTTGTCCGTCATCTATTCTATATTTGGTCATCATCCTCATCTCTATTTGACTCTTTATGTGGATATCATGTGTGCAATATTATCGTTGTGTGTGTGCATTCGTTCTAACCATGTGATGACCTCAAAAAGACCTTTAAAACTTTCATTTTTGAAAACGTTAAATATATCATAATAATAATGTTTAATATAACCATTTCTTAAGTCATAATAACATTAAATGAACTTTTACAATTAATATAAAACACCTAACAAGTCGTTTTTCAACCGAACAAAATTTGGGAAAACTCGGGGTTAAGTGCAGGGACCTTGTAATTTTGCAAACTTGGGCTGGGTATAAATACCCCTTAGCCCTAGAACCCATTTCACCATCACACATCTCTTCATCTTCATCTTCTTCACACACACCAAAATCTCCATTTTAGCACCAAATCCGACCGAGGGGTCTTATTTTTCTTCGTCTTGACACCGTCTACAGCCTAGACTACCCCTTTCTAGCAGGTAGTTGCCTTTGGTTGTCCGTTTTCTAGCCTTTTCACACTGTCCAAACTAGGGTTTCGGTTTCGGTTCAACCCGAACACACAAGGTTCGTATGGGTGCGTGTGAGGTCTCTTTGCTTGTGTTTCATGCTTGTATATGTTTGTTGAGTGTTTTTCTGGAGGTCCTTGTGGTGTAAAACCCGTGTTTAGAGCAGCTCGGGGGCTGCTCCTCCCGACCACAGTCGCGATTCTGCAAAATCAGGCGACTGGGTCATCCATGCGATTGAGCCGTGCGACTGAGTGGGTCGTGCGACTGGATCATGCGTCTGAGTCAATCGCGCGACTGAGTTGTGCGACTAGGCATGTCGTGCGACTGAGTTGTGCGACTGAGTGTTTTGTGTGCGATTGAGTCAGGTGACCGACTGAATGTGTGCGAATGAATGTGATCCGCACGACTGGAGTCCAATCGCACGAATGAAGGTTCAGTCGTACGAAAGTAGCTAATTCGCACGATTGAATGTTGATTCGTGCGCATGGAATTGAGTCGTGCGATTGGTGTTGTGGTGGTACGACTGAAGGCCAATCATACGAATGAAGGCTCAATCGTACGAATGAAGCTGATTCGCACGATTGAGGGTTGATTCGCATGAATGGAGGTTGAGTCATGCGTCTGGCCTTGTGTCGACTGTAATTGTTGTGTTTGACCCTTGTGTGTGGCGTGGTATGTATGTGTTGTGTCGAGGTAACACTAACACAATAATGCCATTGTTTGGCCACAAATATTAGAGTCAACGCGAGAAAAAGGCACAGAAACTATTTTGAGCAAATTTAACTAACGCTTTACGAACGACCAAATTGACTTATAACTATTGACACTTATTCAATGTTCTTTCGATAAACAACGATGCTCTTATTTAAACATCATCATTGTGGCGACAATGTCTTGTACTTGGATCTACATAGGATCTAGTACGTGTGTCAGTCTGTGTGTGTTGTACGTGACCCATCCGATACGACCCGAACCGACCCATCATTATTGCGCGCTTATACATTATATCATATCATTAATGCTATACAATAACTGTCTATAGGTGTTGACTGTTTACTTGCATTCAACATTTGGGATACATCGCTCATACATCTTACCACCAAACAAGTGAGTTTCGTGGCCCCTTTTTACGCTTATACAATATTTCAATCATTTACAAATTGGGGGAAAAGTATGCTTACACAAATTTTTATGTTGTACACTTACATACATTTTACATACAAGGAATCAACGTGATACTTGTTGCAAGTACTATTTGATACTGCTTGGGTCTGCTGTGTGGTTTATCTTTGCAATATTTAATTCCAGTGTGGAACCGACGGTTAGGTTTGGTAGTACTACTACTGGGTTGACACCCCCACCCTCGTTCGATGGTATACTAGTTGGTACCATCAGTGGCCAGGAACGGGCCCTTGGGTGAATATATGCCGACAATTTCTTTGTGTACGTCGCTAGGTTTGGTTGCAAAGCTCATGTCATGTGATATTTACTTGTGTAATAACTGTATTCACGGTATTCCGACGCGCTTATTTATTACAGCATCACTTACATTTTTATTACATAAACCTGCGAGCTCACCAACAATTATGTTGACCGTTTTTAAGCATATCTTTTCAGGTGATCATGCAAGTCCAGGAATCTAGGTGTGCTGCCTTAGTGGAGACCCTAGGATGCATTTTTGGGACTTAGCTCATTTTGATAAACATCTCTTGAACAATGTTACGCATGTAAACAATTATCAACATTTGAAACTGTTCCCGGTTGTGGGAATTAACATTTACAATTTCATCATATGTGTATATGTGTTTATCTTTATCATGTTGCTTATGGCTATGTTGTCGTGAACATTGACTAAACACGACGCAAGTCCCCTTGTTGTCGGGTGTCGTCATGACACGCATGTCATCATTTATTTATATTGCTCTCTATCGCTTACCATGTGTTATGACGATCCCGGTCTCGTTACATCCCCGTGTTCGCTTTTAGCGGGGGTGTGACAGATTGGTATCAGAGCCATTGGTTATAGAGAATTAGGCAATACGCTTGACCTAGACTATAACCTAGGAACCTTGATGTAGATTTGCATGCTAGGACTCTGTATGCATATTATATCTCGTTATTGTTCCTCGCTGCTTGATTTGTTCATCTATTTGTTATGTGATCTTTCTGCCTATGAGAGAGCCCTTATGCTCACTCTTTTATGGGGATGCTTCTATTGGATCTTCCGTTCCCTCTGTGCGCCGAGTTAGTTATCAGATCCGGGTATTAACCCGAAGAGATCTTCACAGATCATTCTATTGCGCTTGACCTTGGACATTGAGATTAACCCGAGGAGGTATATGTCTGAAACCTCGAAAGATGAGGAAATAGACAACCTCCGCTAGACTAAACGTGATTGTATGCATGGACTTACAACTGTTGTGATGTGTGATGACAATAAGCATGATATTGACATGAAATACATGGACTTGATGGATTATTATGGATTGATGTAAAGGAAAGTCAGATGTCATGTACCGGATCGGGCATCATTCTCGGTACATCGTGGGTGTGGTGGGAACGCTGCGGGGACCCTATATATAAACATCACTGTATAAACCGAGAATATGCTTGAAATGGGCTGCATGGTGGTCTTGACTGACCGGAACATGAACTTGGAATTTGGATAAGTGGAATACTTGTTGTATCTTATGGTGACTAAAGTGATATGTTACCTCTTTTATGATTAGAACATCCGCCTCGAAGAGTCACCCGCAGCAGTGGTGCGGGTGGAGTGAAGCCCCAAGGACAGAGGCCGAGGCGAGGCAGAGCACCAAGAGCAAACGATGCTCCTGCCAGTAACAGCCAAGGAACAGGGAACACCGACATGGCAGCCCTGATCGCTCAGCAATTGGCCGCACTGATTCCTACTATAGTGGCCCAAGTGAGCGACGCCTTCAACAACACCACCCACACGGGGATGGTGGCAACGATGAAGGAGCCCAAGGTGGGATTGAACTGAGACGGGAAACGAAACCCGACGGAAACGAGAGCAACCAGGGAAACCGGAAATGTGGTACTGCCGGTATTGAGACCGGGTGGTAATGCTCGTCGGGGATGTTTTCGTACAAGGAGTTCGTGGCTTGTAAGCAAGGGAATTCGACGGGAAAGGTGGGGCGATAGCCGTAACCAGGTGGTTGGAAAAGATGGAGGCAGTGATCGACATCAGTGAGTGCCTCGACAGCCAGAGAATCAAGTATGCCACTTGTTCTCTACAGGGTAAAGCCCTAACCTGGTGGAACACCCGATTCAGGCACAGGAAGAGAGTCTGCGATGCAGATGTCTTGGGACGAGTTTAAAGCCTTGATTACCGAGGAATACTGCCCTCTCAACGAGATGCAAAAGCTGGAGCATGAGTTCTGGAATCATGCTATGGTGGGGGCAGGGCTGCATCTTACACTGATCGTTTTCATGAGCTGGCAAGATTGGTTCCGCATCTGGTTACGCCGGAATCAAAGAGGATCGAGTGGTACATTTGCGGACTCGCGCCTCAAATTAGAGCTATGGTCACAGCAGTCGCTCCTCCTACGTTCAGAGCGCAATTCTGAAAGCTGGCGCTTTGACTGATGAGATGGTTAGAACAGGGGTTTTGGCCGAGGGGCCGAGAAGAGGAAGGATGTTGGGTCCAGCCGTTCGAGTGTGCCGAAAGTTTGAGAGAGGTCTAAGCCGACCAGAAATTTTGTGGCCGTGTCTCAGACCAGGAGAGAGTATGTGGGGCCGGCACCCCAAATGTGAAAGGTGCAATTATCATCATCCCCTAGGGACGCAATGCCGGGTGTGCGCTAACTGTAGGCGCCCGGGTCATTTGCAAGAGATTGCAGAACTGCGCCGAATCTTGTAGCACCCGTCAACGCGGTTAACCCCGCCGGGAATGCAAGGGCTTGGCTTTGAGTGTGGGAGCCCGATCACTACAGGAATATTGCCCCAGGCTGAATC
>CM046044.1:14599718-14741434 GCA_025215565.1 Flaveria ramosissima | reverse complement strand
GATAGAGAGAGAGAGAGAGATAGAAGATAGATGAGAGGGAGAGAGAGAGAGATAGATATACAGAGAGAGATAGAGAGACAGAGAGATAGACAGATACAATATAGATAGATAGAGAGACATAGACATATATACATATAGAATATATATATAATATTACATATATATATATATATATATATGTATATATATATATATATATATATATATATATATATATGTTAAGGCTGGTGATATTTAGTTGTTTTACATCATGTATGATATACACATATGTAAAACAGTTTAAATATCATCAGACTTAATGGCTAAGATTAATGACAACTAATCAATCTTCGATTAATTAGATAGTGAACAAGAATAAGGGCAAATTGGTAACTAGTGATAACTAAAGAAAACGAAATCAATGTCGACAATAAATTCTAGATATTTGATGTGTTGACTTTTTTCCAAAAATGATAACTACTTTCACCAATTTTATAAAACTAACATATCTTTTATATACTTTATTATTATTTTATACCATAAAATCAAGCATTTTTTATCTTCAGTCTGTGTATAATATTTCTATATTTTTTTATAAAAATAATAACATGTTTTTAAAAAGTTTTCAAAAATAACACTTAATAAATATAAATGGTGCTACTTTCGTAAAATATCACACAAAGAAAATAGCACTTTATAGTTTAAAATGTAAACTTCATAACATAAAATAATCACTTCATATATAAAAGATGAATACATATTTTTAAAACACATAACCATTTTAACAATTAAAACATCAATTTTTACCTTCACATACACTTAAAACAACACATAAAATAAAAATAATACTAAATGAACATAGCACTACATAATATCAACACAACACTTTATAATGTCAAAACGACACTCAAAACTATCCAATAAAAAAGTAAAGTAGTACTTCAATATATTTCATTTTCAAAATCATATCGTTTTAACAATGAAAAACATCAAATTTAACTAAACGCAACATCTACAGCTAAAATAACACATTAAGCTTACATAACCATAAAATAGCACGGTCGACTAAAAAATGTGATTGCAATAATGGTTTAAATGTGAATGCAAATGAAGATGAAATAGTTAATAATATAAAATTGCAATTTCTGAGGTTAACTACGTTTGAATTAGAAAATTAATATAGGAGTTATTTGAATTGCATGAAACAAGAAGTTACCAAAACAAACTTATATTGCTATGACAAGATTACCCCTACTGCCTACTAAGCAAACAATTCACGTGACAAAATAATATAAGTTCTCACGGTTCTTACAAAAAAGATAGGTTTGTATATGATCCTACTCCTATAATATATATATATATATATATATGTATATATATATATATATATATATATATATATATATATATATATATATATATATATATATATATATATATATAGAGAGAGAGAGATTGTGTGAGGTGGTTTATATGAGCAAGGAGTATTTACATCTACTTATATATGTAGTTTGCCATCCTAACACAAACAACACTGTGTAATCCACTTTTAAAGCCTATTTCATTCATTTTATAAAAGTTATGGTGGCATAACAATCAATTGCCAACTGTTTAACTTTGCACAAGTTAGGTAGTCCTTTTGAAAACTATGACAATTAATTTGAGAATTGTTTTTACTTTTAAAAGTAAACTAAGTTTGCAATGCTATCACTCCTAAGTAACCTTAAAGCGTCCTATATCGTAAAAGCTAATCCACTTTTATAACCTATTTCTTTCGTTTTATAAAAGTGTAAGGCCCGTTCCCGGAAAGCCTCACAGTTGGTTAATCATTGCCTAAAATCATTTTTAATAACAAAACATTGCAGCGGAATAAAATAAACATTCACTTAAAACTTGCAGTTCATATTGTAATCATACATTTGTCTTTCAATTGGAATAAAAAAACATTGTACTTTTTCTTAAATTACAATAAAAGATTTCATGAACAGCATTTACCTGGTGTCATCCTCAGCATCAGCATTTGCCTACCAACTACTATGCATAAAACTCAACTTTGCTAGTGAGTTCTAGTTTTAGTTAATATAGGAAAATATAAACTTTATACTTCTTATAATGAGCACGCATACATCATAATACATAACATTTTGCGTCTTAGAGCGGACACCTTGTTTGATCGGTTTCGGACTTTGAATAGATAAGTATGTCGTCTATAAAGACAATCACAAACTTGTCTAGATACGACTTGCATACTCGATTCATGATATCCATAAAAACAGCAGGAGCATTTGTTAACCCAAAGGGCATAACCATGAACTTGTAGAGTCCATATTGAGTACGGAACGTAGTTTTTGGGATATCATCATCATGAACTCGTAGTTGATGATAGCCAGAACGTAAATCGATCTTTGAGAATATAGCAGCTCCTTGAAGTTGGTCAAAATGATCATCAATGTGAGGAAGAGGGTAGCGGTTCTTGATGGTAAGTTTGTTGAGTTCACGGTAATCGATGCACATACGGAACAATCCATCTTTCTTCTTCATGAACAGAACAGGTGCACCCCATGGCGAAGAGCTAGGATGGATAAAGTCCTTGTCAGACAGTTCTTGAAGTTGACTGGCTAGCTCTTGCATTTCCGATGGTGCAAGTCGATAAGGTGACTTAGCCACGGGGTTCGCTCCCGGAATCAAGTCGATCTTAAACTCAACTTCACGTACGGGAGGTAGACCACTAAGGTCATCGGGAAACACTTCCGGAAAGTCTCGTACAATCGAAATTTTTTTAAGGTCTTTCCCTTTGACTTTCGTGTTGATCACGTAGGCCAAGAAGCCATGTAATTCCTACTTAGACATTTTCGGGCTTGAGTACAATACATAAGCTTGAGTCCTTTGGAGGGTTTTTCACTGAACACTTTTAATGTATCCCCCAAAGGTAAAAGAATTCGAATGCACTTCTCGAAACAAATGATTTCCGCATGATGTTTGGCTAACCAATCCATGCCGATGATGACGTCAAAGCTTCCAAGTTTCATAGGAATAAGCTAAGAAAATCGTGCTCGTTTAGGCTCAGGATGCAATCACGAGTAATAACATCCACGGTGATGGGTTCTCCATCGGCGACTTCAACGGTGAGAGACTTTTCTAGTTTCGTATTCGACTTAGCAAGTATAGGCTCAACTGATAACGAGACAAAACTCTTATCGGCTCCCGAATCAAACAGAACGTAAGGTATTATTAACAAGGAACATACCTGTTTAGTTTTAAAGATATTTAACGATACAGGTAAAGCAACAAAAGGAACTTAGATCATAAAGGTTAAGGTTGGATTCGACATACCGTTCACCACGTCGTTATTTGCTTGTGCTCAATTTGCGTTGATGTTGAAAGCACATCCTTGAGCTTGTGGAACATTACCCGCAAGACGAGGGCATTGTGGGCGAAAATGACCGGGTTCCCCACAGTTGTAACAAGCACGATTAGCAACTAACACAACGTTGTTTGGAGCACGGTGACAAGTAGCCACCAAGTGCCCATATTTACCGCACAGTGAACAGATGCGACATGAGTTATTTCCCGCATGGTGGTACTTGCAGATGTTGCACAATGGTTGAGGAACATCATATGCCCTAGCAGCAGGTGCTTGTGCAACAGGAACAGGTTGCGTTTGAGGTATCTTGGGTGTTGCCATAGCATAGTTTCGAGCTGGTGTGAACTTACGCTTCTTATTGTTGTAGGAAGATATTTTTTTAGAAAACAGATTTTTTAATGGCGAGTTTTTTTAGTTTCGTACACTATAACGGGTAGAGTTCTATTGTGGTAACGTGACAAATAGAACTTATTATAAGTGAAAAAAACATCATTGTCAGTATTCGTATTACTAGAACCGGTTTCAGTATTCTTTTGTATAGTTTTCGACAAGCTTAGGCAATAATGACCAAATTCAAGATGCGTAGTGCATGGAAATGAAAAAACTCCCTCCGTGTGGTGCATGGGAAAAAACTACATGCACATAATATCATTATTACATGTATACCATGAAGGAATTGATAATAATACTTATGCAACAAAGGAGTATGTTTCAAAGAACATGGAGGAATTGATAATAATACTTTAGCTTTACATCTTGTATTTATATTAATCAAATCTTTTGGTTGAGTTTAGATGAGTTGTCCATTATTTTCTTAATCAAACTTATTACTCTTATTTAGTTTGTATTGTTATTATGCTAAATCAAACTAGAAGGGACTAAAATAAAAGTGCAAAAAAGTGAATGTGAAATGTGAGTTATGATATACACTTGAATGGGGGTTAGCACATCACCCACGTGTATATTGAAAATAGAGATGATGACCGGGGGTTGGAGATGTGTCCCGCCCTTTTCTTTATTAAGGAGTTTTTAATTTATCTTCTAAAGTATTTAATATATTTTATAATATTCAAAATAGAAAAGTTTATGATATATTTTATATTTTAAAGTTCTTTATACATACTAAAACTAATAAAACTTTTTCACTCTATTATAATAAAACAAGGTTGTTTGTGAACACTTAATACAATTGTAAACCTTCTAATTATAATTTTTTTGTTTCTCTCTACTATCTAGTGATATTATATAATTCCTTTTGATTTTAAAAATAGTTTTTACAAAATTTATAAATAAATCATTTTTAAATGTGATTTTTAAATAAACATTTTTTATACAATAAGAAATTATTCTAGAACATCAAACTTCTTTTAAAAATAATAAATAATTTAAAATTAATAATTTTAAAAACTACAAATTTTATAAACCAAAATAATTTAAAATTTAATTTTATAATAACAATTTTTTTAAAAACAAAATACATTCTTTTAAAATGGTTTGTTTTGGAATACAAATATTTAATATCTTTAGTGAATAAATTAAATAATATGGAAACAAAAGTTTAAAAATGATATACTTGTTTTATTATTTATAAGCTTTACTTATACGTAATTTTAATCATATATTATCTCAAAATATTGTTTTATAATTAATAATTTCTTTACTGTTTATTTAATATTTTATTTATTCAACTCGTGTAATACACAAACTACTAATCTAGTCGTTTTATATACATATAAGACTATGTTTAAAATTTTAAAAATATTATTAATAATTACAAATTTAACATAGTACTTAAAAGAGATAACAACACATTTGTTCGACTTGTTAAAAAAAGGTTAATCCCCAAAAAAATAATTAGAAAATGTAATCATCAAAGTTATTATAATTCTAAATAGTTACTTAGTGACATCTATAATAGTAACTATTATAGAAAGTATTGGATCTAGAAAGGCTGGTGCAACCATAACCAAATCACTTACACTATTTTTGGATGCAACAAATGAAGGACTTCCGAAGCTAAGTGTGGAACTTCCAAAGAAAATGGAGTTCTTCCGAAGACAAAGTGCAAGATCATCTTCCGAAGGAAAACTCCAACTTTCGAAGACAAAATATTCACTTCCGAAGTTCAAGACTTAGAAGAAAAGATAAGAAGTCAACTTCCGAAGTATGAAGAAATGAAGAAGTCCTCAAGCCTCGGAAGAAGTAGCCTCTTCTGAAGTATAAGTGGCTTTAGAAGAACTTGTTCTTCCAAAGCCAACTAACCTTCGGAAGACACTACTGTGAACCAGTGGACATAAGTATGGTCTCTCTGACACTCCGCTGCAGACCTCTGAGATACTGCATGGCGTTTTCTCAAAACCATGTAGTTGACCATACATTATTCCACTTTTTACCTTTATCAGTTAGTACAGTTGCCAACTTTAGTTGGTGACAAAAGGTAAGTCATGAACATGTCATGACTACCATATCTTAGATAATACTTTATCTAAGATACCTTAACTTTAGCATTGTAGTATATGTTTTAGTTATAGGTTTCCAGCTGGTATCAAAGTATATCCGGTTGTAGGATCTAGTATATATAGTTTCTCATTGTAACTCATGCAATATGCATGTTAGAGTCTTGTAATACTTTGAGTTGAGAAGTAATATATACAAGTGCCTTGAAAAATATTTCTTTGTGTTCTTTGCTACTTAGTATATTATTATCAACTCTTAGAAAGATTCTACATCATCTGATTTGAGTGTAGTATAAGTGAGTTTGAGAGAAAACCAAGTGTTAAATGACAAAACCCGATCCTACAATTGGTATCAGAGCTTTTTAGGCTCTTGACTGTGAGATCTTACCATCCTAATCAACCTGTTTTTCACTTCTCCTTACACCACACTCAAAATGGCCCTCAACAAGTCTGAAGTAGATATGGGGACGATGACTAAAGCACCCATCATCACCCCTGAAAACTTCAGGTCATGGAGCAGACGCATGGAAGGCTTTATCAGGTATCAAGAAAGCAAGAAATGGCAATCTATTGTCAATGGTTCATACAAACCAAAGGTGGCAGCACCAGGTGGAAACAGTACCATGATAGAGAAAGCCGTTGAATACTACTCCGATGAGGACCGGAAGAAGCTGGACATTGACAGCAATGCGATGACTGTTCTCATGACTACAATACCCAACTCCATCAAGGTGGGGTTTGAGCATTGCCAGTCAGCCAAAGAACTGTTTGATGCACTTGCTCATATGTACTCTAGCTCCAATGACTCCAAGAAGGACTCACTGAAGCAGCAGTTCGAGAACTTCACCTACATTGCTAGAGAGACCCTCAGCCAGCAATACTTCAGGTACATGGACCTTATTTCTTCCCTTCAGTCTGTGGGAATTGCCCTTGAACTTAGAGACCTCACAAGAAAGTTCATGAGTACACTCCCTAATGAGTGGACGTTCTACTATGTCTCTGTCAAGAGGATAGAAAATCTGAACACTCTCACCATGACTGAACTCTATGGCATCCTTGATGGATACCGTTTGGAGATGGAGAACAAGAGAGGCCATCAGACAAGCAGACCCTTGAGTCTTCCTGCTAGCAACGCTCTAATGTTGCTAAAGGCTCAGGACCCACCCAACCTCAACAGTACCTGACATACACCCAGTAGTCATCCTGTTCTTCTGGGCCATACATTACATTTCCTGAGACTCCAAGGTCTCAACAGGCTCAGCAATGTTCCTTTCAGGACAGTTGTGCCTTTATCTCAAGAAGTGGGTACTCTAGTAACTATCAGTATTGCTTTGATGATCTAGAGTGCTTCAACCCAGATGATAAGGAATATGTGGACATAGTCTAACAAATGGCTCTCTTAACCTATAGAGCAAAGAAGTTCTTCAAGAGAACTAGAAGGTAATTTCCCCAGAACCCAACCAACAAGAAATTTGGGTTTGACAAAACCAAGGCCAAATGTTACAACTGTAACCAACTTAGTCATTTTGCAAGGGAATGCAAGGCTCCCTAGTCAAATCCGGGAACCCCACAGTCGTTCACACATCCCTCTACACCAAAGCCCACTGGAAAAGTCAAGAAAGACAGCTGCAATGGCTCAAGAAGTTGACTGGAGCTTTATGGTAGAGGATGTGACTCATGTTTAATCACTCATGGCTGGAACATATGACAATAAGGTATATGAACATCTCTGTACTCATGCCTGTATTGCTAAGGTTAAATTGTATCAGGACTACAATATGGAGATTAAATCCGATATTAAGTCTCTAAATATTTTAAAATCTGATTTTAAAAGGGCTGAATCTGACTATCAAAGAAAAATTGAGGAGTTGGAGAAAACTATGTCCTTATTAAAACATGAACACACAAACTATAAGACTCAAATAAAGGATTTAATATCCAAATTGTCTGAGGCTCAAGCCCATCTTGTCACAGCTGAGGCTCAAGCCAGGAAGTATGCTATTTCTGAGCAAAAGTTCCAAGCCATTCTTGCATCATCGTCTCACTCAAAACTTTGTTACCAAAACAAAGGTGGGTTGGGAACCAATGAAATTGTTCCACCACATTCTTATGAGTCTATAAGACAACCAAGGTATGGTACTGAAGAGCAAGAGGTTCCATCTGCTGACCCACCTTCTCATGAGTCAAAGAGTGATGCAATCATGGAGACCATCACAGGGAAGAACCAGGTAATTTTACCCATTCCTACCGGTGATGATCAACCCCTGACCACCAAAGCCAAAAGAAGCAGAGCTAAGGTGTAACACCCGGAAATTTTCTTTGAAGCCGACGAAATAAGAAAAGAAATAAAGTCCAAAGTCGAGGGACCAAACCAGCCAACGAGAGAAAACTTGATGAGTGGGAGTATAAAAGGGGGAAGACACCCCATCCTTCTCATGTTTCAGCCAAGAGAGGAGAGGAGAAGAGAAGGAGAAAAAGAGGAGAAAAGCTTGGTTCGGGCGGATTCGAGCGTGAAAATCGACGTGTAGCGGGTCAAATCGAAGCTCTACTCGACGGGATCATTAAGGTGAGTTCTAGGACCCCTATTTTACACGTTTTCAATTGATTTTGGGAATGGAACACATCTGAAAACCTATTTTCGAGTTTTTGGGTGAAAACCCGTTTTTATGCATGTGTGTATGTGTATGATGCGATTGGAGCTTGATTTTTTGCGTGGTTATGCTTGAATAAGGTCGTGGTATGTTTCCTTAAGGTTTAGGATAGTTGATTTGAGCTTAAAAGAGGTTTGGAAGAGGCTGGAGGCTGAAAACCCTCGGCTGCAGTCAGGATGAACTGCATTCTGCATCAGCTAGAGCTAGGCGACCGACTGGAGGGAGAATGAAGGCCATTCGGCCGACTGGAGGGAGAATGAAGGCCATTCGGCCGACTGGAGGGAGAATGAAGGCCATTCGGCCGACTGGAGGGAGAATGAAGGCCATTCGCCCGAATGGAGGGAGAATGAAGGCCATTCGGCCGACTGGAGGGAGAATGAAGGCCATTCGGCCAACGGGAGGGAGAATGAAGGCCATTCGGCCGACTGGAGGGAGAATGAAGGCCATTCGGCCGACTGGAGGGAGAATGAAGGCCATTCAGCCGACTAGAGGGAGAATGAAGGTCCTGTCACCCGAATGAAGGTCCAGTCACCCGAATGAAGGTCCAGTCGCCCGAATGAAGGTCCAGTCACCCGATGAAGGTCCAGTCGCCCGAATGAAGGTCCAGTCACCTGAATGAAGGTCCAGTCACCCGAATGAAGGTCCAGTCACCCGAACGAAGGTCCAGTCACCCGAATGAAGGTCTAGTCACCCGAATGAAGGTCCACTCACCCGAATGAAGGTCCAGTCACCCGAATAAAGGTCCAATCACCTGAATGAAGGTCCAGTCACCCGAATGAAGGTCCAGTCACCCGAATAAAGGTCCAGTCACCCTGAATGAAGGTCCAGTCACCCGAATAAAGGGCCAGTCACCCGAATGAAGAGCCAGTTGCATGGAGGCCATGCGACCGGAGGGTGTCCATACACCTAAGTAGGGTTCATACGCCCGAGAGAACAACGTTTTATCTTATGACCTTCGGGGGAAGGTGTAGATATGGGTTTTGACTCGGGAGGTTCCCGTAGGCCCGTGTAGGTTGACTTTCGAGGTCATAGACATTATGTTGAGCATGTTGATGATGATGATATGTATGACGTTATGTGTGATGTTAGGCATGGCGGTGTGTGTGATGCATAGTATGTATGATGTGTGTGATGTGATGTATGAATGATGCGTATGTATGATGATGCCCTGTATGCTGATGTGTGTATGTTTATGTTTATGTTTCTTATTATGTATGTTTATCTTTCCATGGCTTTGCGTTGAACGTTAATGAATGAAATGAAAGTATTATGTAACGTAAAGTGGAAGATAATGAAAAGAGGAACGTAATGAATGAATGCATGCATAAATGAATGAATGAACGAATGAAAGGCTTGCAAGCATATGTATGAGGTGAGCGACTCTGTGTCGCAAAAGACTCGAAAGAGGTCCTTGTCGCGTACTCCGGTACTGTGTCAGTCTTCGGACATGAGTCGGGGGTTTGTGTACAGGCCCCGACACAGTATCAGTCTTCGAACATGAGTCGGGGGTATTGCATGAGACAGGATCCGGATGAATGAGAAGAGGATCGCGTACTACGGTACTATGTCAGTCTTCGGACATGAGTCGGGGGTTTGTGTACAGGCCCCAGCACAGTATCAGTCTTCGGACATGAGTCGGGAGTAGTGCGTGAGACTGAGATGAGATGAAAGAGAAACGAATCAAGTACTCCGATGCTGTGTCAGTCTTCGGACATGAGTCGAGGGTTTGTGTACAGACCCCGGCACAGTACCAGTCTTCGGACATGAGTCGAGACTATGGCGTGAATTGATGTATGAGAAAAGATAAATGGTGAATGTACTTGCCCTAGGTATTGGAGTCAGCTCTGTGCCCAATGTTTGAGGTCTATGAAAGACCTATGGCCCAGTTACCCGCTTCATGCACAATGTTCGGGGTAATGTACATGTCACTGGAAGTAAAGAATGAACGAATGAAAGTAAGAATGTATGAAAGAATGAACGTTAACAAAATATCTTAATAACGTAATAAATGGGATCCTTGTCATTCGACCTCAGTAATCGTGGCAGAGTGCCACGAAGAGGGTAAAGTCTGACCGGATCTAGGGAGAAGTGAAAGATAATGACGTACGTTGAATGAACAAAAGTTAATGAACGAATGATGAAGATAATAATGATATTATCTGTATGTACGTATGATGTATGATCACTAACGAATGTAAAGTACTGTATGATTTTGAAAGAAAGTAAAGAACAGTTTTAACGAATGAAAAGTATGTTTTATTACAAAACTAGAACTCACTCAGCAACGCTGACTTTGATGTGTTTCCAGTTGGTAGGTATGTTGCTGAGGATGACGCGGGGCGACTACTTAGTTCTTTTGGAATGGCATCCATTATTATAAGGCTTTTGTAATGAAATGTATCATAAACTTTGTAATTTGATAATGAAGTATTGTTTCCAAAAGCTATTTTATTCAAATGAGATATTGTTTTAAATGTTTCTGCTGCGACGTTTTTATGTAAGATGTTGAAAATTATGTTTTGAGTGCGATGAATGACCAGCTGTAAGCGTCCTGGGAACGGGGCCTTACAAGTTGGCATTATAGCCAAAGTTTAAGTGAATTGGGTAAATATTTTCAAAAACCTAATCTTAAATTGAGAATGGGACGGAAAGGGAATGGGATGCCAATCTGAGTAGCTGCGTGCCATCAGGTATTTTCGTAATGTTAACCGGTATTATGTGTGCATGTTATGTGGCTTATGTGTTGCTGGTAGATTTAGATACTGATGTAGTCAGGACATGTAATACTTGGGATATGAAGAGTAAAGTAAGTGGCTAATCACAACTTACCATTGTAATTAGGGACTTACTATATTTGACATAAACTGAGCTGTTCCTTGAATGACCGTGTTGGTGTTTGAATCTTTCAGTGTGTGTTAGAGGATGGCTGGTGGTACATCTCCTAAGGTATTGTTAGATGAAGGTTGTGGTGGACGTGGTGCTGGATCACGTGTCACGAGGAGCATGACAAGGGCTGCTGAAATGCCACCCGAAGAGCCTGAAGTCCATCATCGGGAAATCGGTGATGATAATGCTAACCTGAGGACCGCAATGAAAGAGGCTGTGGTTGCGGGAGTTCAACAGGCGATGCAGACGATTCTGCAGTTTGTGGTGACTGAGGTAATTAGGACGGTGAAGGAGACGACCGTGATAGAAGTAAACAAGGAGGGAAGCAACGACAAGAATTGGAAAGGAAAGCGGGTTGAACGTGAGAGTTTCACTCAAGACAACAAGGCTGCGAGGGTGGATGACCGACGTGTGGTCACATCCAATATGGGGGTGAAGAGTTGTGGTAAGTGTGGATGAAAACACCCCGGGGAATGCAGATTTGGGACCAATGTCTGTTTCCGTTGTGGAAGGACCGGACATGTGGCGAAGAACTGCAGAATGGGGAGGTGTTATTCTTGTGGTGGGGAAGGCCACATGAGTAGGGATTGCAAAAAGCCGAGGGCTGAAGGTTCGGGGGTGAAGAAGACTGGAGGAGAAGGACGAGTGCCAGAGCGTTTACGATGATGCAAGAAGAGGCTAGGACGGACCCCCGATGTGGTGTCAGGTATGTTTCTAGTAAACCGAACTCTAACTTTGGTGTTAGTTGACCTTGGTGCTAGTAAGAGTTAAATTTCTGCTGCCTTTTGTTCTAAGTTGCCCATTAGGAGTAGAAGTATTGATAAGCCCTTCGATATAGAAACTGCCATAGGTAAGTCTACCAGGATTTTTATGCGATAGATGGTCGTGACGTGGAATTAAAGGTCATAAATTTCCAGTTAGACCATCCATGATGACCTTTGGCAATTTCGATGTAGTCCTAGGAGTTTGGCGGACTACGGAGCGAACACTGTGTGTCGCAAAAAGATGATACGGTTGACGGCGCCTGACGGGATCACGATGATGGTTTAAGATGATTGAGTCACGATGAATTCAAATGTGATTTCGATGGCAGTGGCGGGAAAGTGTATGAAGCGTGAAATGGCGGAGTACGAGATTAAATGCTTTACTTGTCTACAAGTGAAGGCCGAGCACCAAATGACATATCAAAAATATTGAGGTGACTAAGGCTAGGACTGAGAAGCTCGAAAGGATCAAAGCCCTGACGGAAGTAGCCAAAGATAAACAGAAGTCGTGTGTGGATAAATGACGTAGAACGATTGAATTCCAGGTGAGATACTGGAAAGGTGATGAGATAATATTGCCCGCAATGGTTCAAGGAATGATAGGTTTCGGGGACGATACCTATTTATGGGGGGTGGAGTTGTAACACCCGGAAATTTTCTTTGAAGCCGACGAAATAAGAAAAGAAATAAAGTCCAAAGTCGAGGGACCAAACCCGCCAACGAGAGAAAACTTGATGAGTGGGAGTATAAAAGGGGGAAGACACCCCATCCTCATTTTTCAGCCAAGAGAGAAGAGGAGAAGAGAAGGAGAAAAAGAGGAGAAAATCTTGGTTCGGGCGGATTCGAGCGTGAAAATCGTAGTGTAGCGGGTCAAATCGAAGCTCTACTCGACGGGATCGTTAAGGTGAGTTCTAGGACCCATCTTTTAAACGTTTTTAATTGATTTTAGGGCTAGAACACATCTGAAAACCCATTTTTGAGTTTTTGGGTGAAAACCCGTTTTTATGCATGTGTGTATGTGTATGATGTGTTGGGAGCTTGATTTCTTGCGTGGTTATGCTTGAATGAGGTCGTGGTATGTTTCCCTAAGGTTTAGGATGGTTGATTTGAGCTTAAAAGAGGTTTGGAAGAGGCTGGAGGCCGAAAACCCTCGGCTGCAGTCGGGATGAACTGCATTCTGCATCAAATAGGGCTAGGCGACCGACTGGAGGGAGAATGAAGGCCATTCGGCCGACTGGAGGGAGAATGAAGGCCATACGGCCGACTGGAGGGAGAATGAAGGCCATTCGGCCGACTGGAGGGAGAATGAAGGCCATTCGGCCAACTGGAGGGAGAATGAAGGTCATTCGGCCGATTGGAGGGAGAATGAAGGCCATTCGGCCGACTGGAGGGAGAATGAAGGTCCAATCACCCGAATGAAGGTCCAGTCACCCGAATGAAGGTCCAGTCACCCGAGTGAAGGTCCAGTCACCCGAATGAAGGTCCAGTCACCTGAATGAAGGTCCAGTCACCCGAATGAAGGTCTAGTCACCCGAATGAAGGTCCAGTCACCCGAATGAAGGTCATCGCATGGAGGCCATGCGACTGGAGGGTGTCCATACGCCTAAGTAGGGTTCATACACCCGAGAGAACAACGTTTTATCTTATGACCTTCGAGGGAAGGTGTAGATATGGGTTTTGACTCGGGAGGTTCCCGTAGGCTCGTGTAGGTTGACTTTCGAGGTCATAGACGTTATGTTGGGCATGTTGATGATGATGATATGTATGACGTTATGTGTGATGTTAGGCATGGCGGTGTGTGTGATGCATAGTATGTATGATGTGTGTGATGTGATGTATGAATGATGCGTATGTATGATGATGCTCTGTATGGTGATGTGTGTATGTTTATGTTTATGTTCCTTATTATGTATCTTTATCTTTCCATGGCTTTGCGTTGAATGTTAATGAATGAAATGAAAGTATTATGTAACGTAAAGTGGAAGATAATGAAAAGAGGAACGTAATGAATGAATGCATGCATAATTGAATGAATGAACGAATGAAAGGCTTGCAAGCATATGTATGAGGTGAGCGACTCTGTGTCGCAACAGACTCGAAAGAGGTCCTTGTCACATACTGCGGTACTGTGTCACTCTTCGACATGAGTCGGGGGTTTGTGTACAGGCCCCGGCACAGTATCAGTCTTCGGACATGAGTCGGGGGTATTGCATGAGACAGGATCCGGATGAATGAGAAGAGGATCGCGTACTCCGGTACTGTGTCAGTCTTTGGACATGAGTCGGGGGTTTGTATACAGGCCCCGGCACAGTATCAGTCTTCGGACATAAGTCGAGAGTAGTGCGTGAGACTGAGATGAGATGAAAGAGAAACGAATCGCGTACTCCGATGCTGTGTCAGTCTTCGGACATGAGTCGGGGGTTTGTGTACAGACCCCGGCACAGTACTAGTCTTTGAACATGAGTCGGGAGTATGGCATGAGTTGATGTATGAGAAAAGATAAATGGTGGAAGTACTTGCCCTAGGTACTGGAGTCAGCTCCGTGCCCAATGTTCGAGGTCTATGAAAGACCTCAGGCCCAGTTACCCGCTTCGTGCACAATGTTCGGGGTTATGTACATGTCATTAGAAGTAACGAATGAACGAATGAAAGTAAGAATGTATGAAAGAATGAACGTTAACAAAATATCTTAATAATGTACTAAACGGGATCCTTGTCATTTGACCTCAGTAATCATGGCTGAGTGCCACGAAGAGGGTAAAGTTTGACCGGATATAGGGAGAAGTGAAAGATAATGACGTACGTTGAATGAATGAAAGTTAATGAACGAATGATGAAGATAATATTGATTTTATCTTTATGTACGTATGATGTATGATCACTAATGAATGTAAAGTACCGTATGATTTTGAAAGAAAGTAGAGAATGGTTTTAGCGGATGAAAAGTATGTTTTATTACAAAACTAGAACTCACTCAGCAACTTTGACTTCGATGTGTTTCCAGTTGGCAGGTATGTTGCTGAGGATGGCACGGGGCGACTACTCAGTTCTTTTGGAATGGCATCCATTATTATTAGGCTTTTGTAATGAAATGTATCATAAATTTTGTATTTTGATAATGAAGTATTGCTTGCAAAAGCTATTATATTCAAATGAGATATTGTTTTAAATGTTTCCGCTACGACGTTTTTATGTAAGATGACGAAAATTATGTTTTGAGTGCAATGAATGACCAGTTGTAAGCGTCCCGAGAACGGGGCCTTACATAAGCCAGCCAGAAAAACTACCAAGAAAGTGGCTGAGTCAAAGCTGAAGATAGATCGAAAGCAAAAGGGTGTATTCATTTCAGCTGGATTCCAGGTGGTAGGTAACTCTGATTCAGGAAAGGGGTGTAGTACTAGCATTCCTTTCCTACCAAAGGATCAGAAGTTAAAGGGAAAGGTTGCTGATGAAGAGAAAAAAAAGCAAGAAACAGCAATCCTCTAGTTCCCAAAAGATTAACATTGCATGCATAATGTGTGGTCTGCAAAACCACATGGCCAAAGATTGTTACTACAATCCTGCTAGCACACATTATGCAAATAATGTTAAAAGAGAAGGAGTCAGGAAAAGTTTCTCATTTGGACCTTATCAAATGGTTCAAGTGATGAAAAAGGGAAAGCTTGTTTCCGAAGCAAGGTTGCTTTCGGAAGAAAGTCCTTCTTCTGAAGGAAAATGGCTTCGGAATAAAGCTGTCAAGGCTCAAAAGAACAAAAGAGTCCCCTTGAAACCATCCCAGAAAAAGTCTACTTCGGAAGAAAAGGTGGTGAAGGCTTCTTTCAAAAAGAAAGAAGCTTCGGAAGAACGCCATGCTGCAAAAGCTTTAACAAGCTCATCCTCATGATCAACCAAGGGATGGAATGGAAGATCAAGGAAGATGTTGTAGCCCAAACCTCTTCTTCAAAGACATCCATTGAACCCCCATGCATAAATTTTGGTTCAATTATGTCACTATCATTGGAAGAAGCCAAGACCAATAAGGCTTGGGTTTCCAATCAAAACTAATCATCTCATCTTATGCGCACGAACATCCATATGACAAAAATAATAATGTTTGGATCATAGATAGTTGATGCTCCAGGAACATGACACGGAACAGATCTCTTTTTCAAAAATTTCAACATTTTGATGGAGGTCCTGTCCAGTTTGGAGGTGAGGCCGGAGGATATATTTCTAGCAGAGGAAGTATATCCAGTGGAAAATAAAAAGATGATAAAGTTCACTTTTTCAAATAGCTTGAACACAACCTGTTAAGTGTTTCTCAGTTTTGTGATCAAAAGCATCAAATGCTCTTCACAGAACATGAGTGCATTATCCTCACCCGCGATGACAATTCCTCAAGAATTTGTGCTTCTTAGATCTCCCAGGAAAGGGGATATGTACAAGCTTGATATGAACAATGCTTCCCCAATGGGTGAAGTATCATGCTTTCTTTCCAAAGCTGATGGTGATGAGTCAACACTATGGCATAAACGAATGTGTCATGTAAATCTTAAGGCAATGAATAAATTGGCTAAAAATAACTTGATACATGGTTTGCCTAAAAAGGAATTTTTCTGCAAAGACAACTGTGTTGCATGCCTGAAAGGGAAGCAACACAGGGTATCTCATAAATCCAAAGTTGTTAATCCATCACAACTCCATTACACTTATTGCACATGGATCTATTTGGTCCTACAAGTATAATGAGCGTTGGAAAGAAATCATACTGCCTTGTGATTGTTGATGATTTTACAAGATTTACATGGGTATTCATTTTAAGAACTAAAAATGAAACTGCTAAAACTTTAAAATCTTTTATTCTTAAAATAGAAAATCAAATTGACCACAAGGTTAAAATAATTAGAAGTGATCAAATGATTGAGTTTATGAACCACGTTCTTGACTCATTCTGTAACTCAAAAGGGATTGCCAGACAATATAGTGCTCCTAGAAGTCCTTAACAAAATGGTGTTGCTGAGAGGAGGAACATGACACTTATTGAGGCTGCTTGAACCATGTTAGCTGATTCAAAGCTGCCTCTAATATTCTGGGCAGAGGCAGTCAACACTGCACGATATGTGCAGAACAGGGTTCTTGTAGTTAAGCCACATGGAAAAACCCCTTATGAGCTATGGAACAAGAGGCCACCGTTCATTGGCTTTCTAAGGTCTTATGGCAGCAGGTGTACCACACTTAACACAAAAGACAATTTGGCAAAATTTGCCGAAAAATCGGATGATGCTATCTTTGTTGGATATTCCTCTAACTCTAAAGCTTATAGAGTTTACAACATCAAAAATCAACAATTTGAGGAATCTTTCAACATTGTAGTTAATGAGCACACTCCTTGTGCTAGGGGGAATGGCCCTAATCATATCTTTGATTTAGAATTGTTTTCAAACTATTCTAAACCATCTTGTGAGAATGTTTCAGCTGGAACAGGTGCTCAAAGTGATTCTTATGAAGACCAACTGTTTGAGCTACCCAGGCCTATTCCAAGTTCTCCAAGAGCTGCAACAAATCAAGCTCCCACTATTGGCAGATCTGACAGTACGACTATCTCAAGGGATAGTGGAGCTTCAACCAGTGATTCACCTGTTGACCCTCAAACCTCAACAGGTGACACTGCACAACACCAAGCTGATGGAAGTAGCATCTTGAAGGAACAGACAACTATTAATGCTGCTTCACAGCCAACAAATGATGATGATGTTTCTTATTCATTCAATCAGTCCTTATTGAATGAGATTGAAACAACAGATGGATCAAGTGTTCAAGCTCCTGAGCAAAATATGTCCAATCTGGATCTATCTTTGCAATTGGAGGTAATTCCTAGACTTAGGATTCACAACACTCATCCAGCTGAGAACATCATAGGGGAAGTCTCTGAAGGTGTGAGAACAAGAGGACAAACTCACAATGGGAATATCTGCTTGTACTCATGCTTTTTTATCCCAGATGGAACCCAAGAAGGTAGAAGATGCCATGAAAGATAGTAGCTGGGTTGAATCAATGTAAGAGGAGCTGCTTCAATTCAAGAGACAAAAGGTTTGGAACCTACATCCGCTACCATATGGTCAAGTACCCATAGACATAAAATGGGTTTTCAGAAACAAGAGAGATGATAGAGGCTTGATCATCAAGAACAATGTAAGACTGGTGGTTCAAGGATACACTCAAGAGGAGGGAATCGATTATACTGATGTCTTTGCACCTGTTGCAAGACTTGAGGCAGTTAGGATCTTCCTTGCTTATGCTGCATCCAAGAATTTCACTGTCTACCAGCTTGATGTCAAGTGTGCATTTCTATATGGGGATATAGATAGGGAAGTCTATATGTGCCAGCCTTCAGGATTTGAAGACCCACAACATCTTAACTATGTGTATAAATTGGATAAAGCTCTATATGGGCTGCACCAAGCACCTAGGATGTGGTATGAGACATTGTCTCAGTTTCTCCTGAAGAATGGTTACACTAGAGGTACCATTGATAAGATTCTTTTCATAAGGAAGTCTGGAAAGGACATCTTGATCGTTCAAGGCTATGTTGATGACATCATATTTGGTTCCTCAAATGGCCAAATGTGTAAAGACTTTGAGAGCATTATGAAGAAGAAGTTTGAGATTAGTTACATAGGAAAAATGGACTTTTTCCTTGGATTCAGGTGAAGCAATTGAAGGAAGAGGTTTTCATCAATCAATCTAAGTATGTCAATGACATCTTAGAAAGATTTAACATGAAAGATTGTAAGCCAGCCAAAACACCTATACCTAGAAACCATAATCTCTGCCCTGACTTTGAGGGGGAGGATACTGATCAAATCAGTATAGAGCAATTATTGGTTCTCTGATGTATCTCACAGCAAGTAGACCTGATATCTTTGCAACTTGCATTTGTGCAAGATATCAAGCTGCTCCAAAGGTGTCTCATCTAGTTGCTGTCAAGAGAATCCTCAGATACCTCAAAGGAGCACCTAATTAGGTCTCTGGTATCCAAGGAACAGTAATTTCAATCTCTATGGCTACTCTGACAGTGACTATGGTGGCTGCAACATCAACAAGAAATCAACAACAGGTGGATGTCAATTTCTTGGTGGAAGGATCATCTCATGGCAATGCAAGAAGCAATCTTGTGTCTCAACATCAACTGCTGAAGCAGAATACATTGCTGCTGCTAGTTGTTGTGCTCAGCTGCTGTTGATTCAGAACCAGATGATAGACTACGGATTCAACATCATGAGCACTCTTATCCACATTGACAACAATAGTGCTATCTCCATTACCAAAAATCCAGTGAAGCACTCCTAGACAAAGCACATTGATATCAGGTACCATTTTATTAGATATATTCATGAGAAAAATCTAATTAAGCTAATCAAGGTTGACTCAAATGAACAATATGCTGACTTGTTCACCAAAGCTTTTGATGAACAAAGATTCAAGTATCTCATTACAGCTATTGGGATGATAAACATTGATTAGTCTATCTCATTTGAAAACCTTTTTAATGTGTAAAGTCTTGTGTCAAAACAATCTAAGCCCTATTACAAAAGGTCCTTCTCTGAAATTTTCACTAAGTATAAATTCTTCCGAAGAGGAATTAACCCTCAGAAGATGTTTTACATATCTTCCGAAGCAAATTCCTCCCAGGATAATTTTCTTCTCGGAAGAGTTTTTAGTCTCGGAAGAAGCGATTGATTACATATTAGATCTACTTCCGAAGCTTATAAAAGTCTCCATTCGAAAATAATATTTTACTCTCGGAAGTAAGAACTTTACCTTTGGAAGTAAAATTGCCTTCAAAATAAGATTACCTTCGAAAATGCTTTATACTCGGAAGAAAGACTTTACTGTGTAATGAAAATCTTTTGGGCCCCACTCTTTAAAAAGTAAAGATTTTGTTAATGATGTCGGATTATTTAAACGGACTAAACCTTACAGCCCCTGTCACGTCATCCACTGAAACATCCTGTCACTTTATCCAAACCCCCTAAACCGCCATTTCACCCTTTTAAATAACCCCGACTAATCACTTTCATCTTTTTACCAAATTTACTGCCCTAAAAGCTTTCTTCGTCACCAATTCACCCAATTCCAAACTCATCTTCTTTGCAACTTTCTCAATGGCACTTAACCCTCAGCACAACCAAGTCGCACTCCTTGATTTTTCAAGGGATGCTGACTTCTCTGATATCATTTCTTTTCATACCCAATCGTCTTATTACACCGCTCTGACTGTTAACCCTACCGTATATTCAAATCACATGGCTGAATTTTAGGCCAATGGTCAGATTGCAACCCTAAATGGGGTTCGGGTAATAAGATCGAGCATTTGTGGCCAAGAGTTGGTCGTTTCCGAACAACTCATCAGGGAGCATCTCGAGCTTCATGTTAAAAGCGCTCCTACAGAGTTTCCCAAGATAGATTTGGACAACATCTATATCCAAATGGGATATGGTGGAGACAAGTTTAACTTCTCTTACAACTGGAAGTTCTTGCTGCATGTTGTTCTCCATTGCTTGTTAAACAAATCTGGGGGATGGGATCAAATTCCATATGAACTAGGGTGCCTAGTTCATGGATTGTGAGAAGCCTCCGCTTTAATTATTCAAGGTTTGTGCTGACTAATCTTATGGGGAACCTCCAGCGGGACACATTCTTCATGTATCCCAGGTTCCTTCAGTACATAATCAATTATGACTTGGACTAGAGTCAGCTTGTCTGTGCATTTGCTCTGACTGTCCCTCAAATGAGGCCGACCATCTTCAAGACTTTGAAGAGAGTGTCCACCAACTTCACCGGAAGACATATTGCATTTCTTCCAGGTATGACTGAGCCAATGGCTCCTGGTGACATCATGTTAAACCCACAGGTAATGAACCCACACTGGCAACTACCCTCACATTGCCAAATTTACCTTCTCACCACGTCACTATCACATACCAAAGACGCCCCAAACGAACCCTTGTTCAATCTTCTCTGATTGAACAAGCTCCTCCTGTTCAATCCAAAAAGACTAGAGTGGAACAATAGGCTCCCACTCAGTCTGAGGTCTCACCATCCTTCACAATTGACATCAATATGGGTATCGATTATACTGATGTCTTTGCACCTGTTGCAAGACTTGAGGCAGTTAGGATCTTCCTTGCTTATGCTGCATCCAAGAATTTCACTGTCTACCACCTTGATGTCAAGTGTGCATTTGTATATGGGGATATATATAGGGAAGTCTATATGTGCCAGCCTCCAGGATTTGAAGACCCACAGCATCTTAACTATGTGTACAAATTGGATAAAGCTCTATATGGGCTACACCAAGCACCTAGGATGTGGTATGAGACATTGTCTCAGTTTCTCCTGAAGAATGGTTACACTAGAGGTACCATTGATAAGATTCTTTTCATAAGGAAGTCTGGAAAGGACATCTTTCTCGTTCAAGGCTATGTTGATGACATCATATTTGGTTTCTCAAATGGCCAAACGTGTAAAGACTTTGAGAGCATTATGAAGAAGACGTTTGAGATGAGTTCCATAGGAAAAATAGACTTTTTCCTTGGATTCAGGTGAAGCAATTGAAGGAAGGGGTTTTCATCAATCAATCTAAGTATGTCAATGACATCTTAGAAAGATTTAACATGAAGGATTATAAGCCAGCCAAAACACCTATACCTAGAAACCATATTCTCTGCCTTGACTTTGAGGGGGAGGATACTGATCAAATCAGTATAGAGCAATTATTGGTTCTCTGATGTATCTCACAACAAGTAGACCTGATATAATGTTTGCAACTTGCATTTGTGCAAGATATCAAGCTGCTCCAAAGGTGTCTCATCTAGTTGCTGTCAAGAGAATCCTCAGATACCTCAAAGGAGCACCTAATTAGGTCTCTGGTATCCAAGGAACAGTAATTTCAATCTCTATGGCTACTCTGACAGTGACTATGATGGCTGCAACATCAACAAGAAATCAACAACAGGTGGATGTCAATTGCTTGGTGGAAGGATCATCTCATGGCAATGCAAGAAGCAATCTTGTGTCTCAACATCAACTGCTGAAGCTGAATACATTGCTGCTGCTAGTTGTTGTGCTCAGCTGCTGTTGATTCAGAACCAGATGATAGACTACGGATTCAACATCATGAGCACTCTTATCCACATTGACAACAATAGTGCTATCTCCATTACTGAAAATCCAGTGAAGCACTCCAAGACAAAGCACATTGATATCAGGTACCAGTTTATTAGAGATATTCATGAGAAAAATCTTATTAAGCTAATCAAGGTTGACTCAAATGAACAATATGCTGACTTGTTCACGAAAGCTTTTGATGAACAAAGATTCAAGTATCTCATTACAGCTATTGGGATGATAAACATTGATTAGTATATCTCATTTGAAAACCTTTTTAATGTGTAAAGTCTTGTGTCAAAACAATCTAAGCCCTATTACAAAAGGTCCTTCTCTGAAATTTTCACTAAGTATAAATTCTTCCGAAGAAGAATTAACCCTCGGAAGATGTTTTACATATCTTTTGAAGCAAATTCCTCCTAGGATAATTTTCTTCTCGGAAGAGTTTTTAGTCTCGGAAGTAGCGATTGATTACATATTTGATCTACTTCCGAAGCTTATAAAACTCTCCATTCGAAAATAATATTTTACTCTCGGAAGTAAGAACTTTACCTTTGGAAGTAAAATTGCCTTCAGAATAAGAATACCTTCGGGAATGCTTTATACTCGGAAGAAAGACTTTACTGTGTAATGAAAATCTTTTGGGCCCCACTCTTTAAAAAGTAAAGATTTTGTTAATGATGTCGGATTATTTAAACGGACTAAACCATACTGCCCCTGTCACGTCATCCACTGAAACATCCTGTCACTTTATCCAAACCCCCTAAACCGCCATTTCACCCTTTTAAATAACCCCGACTAATCACTTTCATCTTTTTACCAAATTTACTGCCTTAAAAGCTTTCTTCGTCTCCAATTCACCCAATTCCAAACTCATCTTCTTTGCAACTTTCTCAATGGCACTTAACCCTCAGCACAACCAAGTCGCACTCCTTGATTTTTCAAGGGATGCTGACTTCTCTGATATCATTTCTTTTCTTACCCAATCGTCTTATTACACCGCTCTGACTGTTAACCCTACCGTATATTCAAATCATATGGCTGAATTTTAGGCCAATGGTCAGATTGCAACCCTAAATGGGGTTCGGGTAATATGATCGAGCATTTGTGGCCAGGAGTTGGTCGTTTCCGAACAACTCATCAGGGAGCATCTTGAGCTTCATGTTAAAGGCGCTCCTATAGAGTTTCCCAAGATAGATTTGGACAACATCTATATCCAAATGGGATATGGTGGAGGTGTAAGCAGGTATACCGTCTACAAGTTTAACTTCTCTTACAACTGGAAGTTCTTGCTGCATGTTGTTCTCCATTGCTTGTCAAACAAATCTGGGGGATGGGATCAAATCCCATATGAACTAGGGTGCCTAGTTCATGGATTGTGAGAAGCCTCCGCTTTAATTATTCAAGGTTTGTGCTGACTAATCTTATGGGGAACCTCCAGCCGGACACATTCTTCATGTATCCCAGGTTTTTTCAGTACATAATCAATTATGAGTTGGACTAGAGTCAGCTTGCTGTGCAGTTGCTCTGACTGTCCCTCAAATAAGGCCGGCCATCTTCAAGACTTTGAAGAGAGTGTCCACCAACTTCACCGAAAGACATATTGCATTTCTTCCAGGTATGACTGAGCCAATGGCTCCTGGTGACATCATGTTAACCCCACAGGTGATGAACCCACACCGGCAACTACCCTCATATTGCCAAATTTACCTTCTCACCACGTCACTATCACATAGCAAAGACGCCCCAAACGAACCCTTGTTCAACCTTCTCTGATTGAACAAGCTCCTCCTGTTCAATCCAAAAAGACTAGAGTGGAACAATAGGCTTCCACTCAGTCTGAGGTCTCACCATCCTTCACAATTGACATCAATATGGGTAGAGTCTCCTCAGTCTCAAACCCATGAGCCCGAAACCCAATTTGTAAACCCTCAGGGTGAGTCTTTATACTCCCCTGAGCAGCCAAAAACGGACAGCCCCACCATAGGCTCAATGCCATTAGACATTGACCAAGGTCCCGGGTCATTAGGGTTAACCTCTATATCCTTTACTGACCTATTAATCAGAACTGAAAAAGAGATTTTGTCTCTTCAGAGCAATGAAGTTGATCCATAACACCCTCTCAAGGATCAACAGAGCCTAGTGAGACCTCTTTTCTCTAGCCCCTATCAACAAGCCTTTATTGAGGTGAGTCCCACTGGTGTGGAGGGGACTCATGTAGATTCAGATGCCACTACTGAAAGAGTCTCAATGGACCTTCAGTATAGTGGTAACATAACTGAGACTAAATCTACGGCAACCATTCCCTTTGATGACTCTGAATGAGACATCATTGAGCAAGGGAAACCAGGGTGCCAAGAAACCACATCTAGTGGTGAGGATGAACATACTAGGTATGTTACCTAATCTCCCCATGATTCTTCAAAAGAAGATGAGGGAAGACTGAAACTCACCATTAAAGACCTACTTTCTAAAGTTTCAAACCTTGAATCTAAGGTTAGGACTTTAGAGGATAGGTCTGCCACTCAGCAACTTGAGATTGAAAATCTCAAGGCCAAACTATCTGAGAAATAGATTTGAGGTCTGTTAGGAATGTACCAATTCAGGTCTCATTGACCTCTTCTTCTAGCTCATCAAGCTCTCAAGATGATGCTACCAAAAGGGGGAGAGTGTTCAGGGACAAAGACAAAGACAAGAGGAACCACAGAGTCAAGCTCTCACTTCCTTAAGTTCAAGATACCCCATTCAACAAGCTTTAGTTTTTCCTTAGCCTCCTCCAGTTGTAATTCAAGTGGATCAAAAGATGCTCCAAGATCTCAATAGGTTCTTCAACAAGTTCCTGATGGAATCTTTTATTGAACAGCCAAGTCCTGACTTGTCTGTGATCTACTTTAGAGCTCAAGAGCTTCAGAGGCTGAATGCACCCTTTATACTATTGAGGGAGTTGGTCAACCTAAGGTCCAAGTGGAACCTAAGATTAATTTCGAAGGGGAAACAAGGACTGATGGCCCAGCAACTGAGATAGTTGGGACAGAGAGTGCATTCACACAGACTTTCGAAGCACAAGTCAAAGCCTCGAAAGAACAACTTCAATCTTCCAAAGCTAAGATTGTAGCTGCAGAAGGACTATTCTCTTTATCCGATGATCTAATAGTCATAGATGCAATCCTAGAACTTGCATCTGAGGTTAATAGGGAGGATTTTCTCACCCTACCTCTAGCTCAAACATCAGCATTGACTCCAGCTCCCATTACCACCACTTAACCTGAATCTTCCATCCAAGAACCCCCAAAGACTAGCACTTCTAAAGATGTCAAAGGAAAGAGGAAGATGACTAAGTAAGAGCTTCAAGAGGAAGAAAGGTTAGAGAAGCTCAAGAGAAAAGGTAGACTTCCAACTTGGAAGTTGCTAGCTGCTAGTAGCAAAGCAGCTGCATCCAACTAGGAGGCTGTCAACAACAGAAGAAGAGTGGAAATCATTGACAAACTTGTAAAATTAGGAGCTGTGAATGAAGACGTACTCTTGCTACCATTAGAGGAGTTAGTTGAGTTAGAAAAGGCAACTTTGCTGGAAATTCAGCAAAAGGAAGAAGCAGCAAGGTTGGCCTTAGAGGAAGAAAGGGAGAAGGAGAAAAGAGAAGCTGATCAGCAGCTTAGGAGGGAAAGGATAGCTTTCCTAACCTTCAGGGGTTTCTTTCTAGAAGAACTATCTCCACATGACAATGATACGATCTTATGGCTCTTCAATAAAGAGTAAGATCAAATGGAGAAGGAGAGAAAGAAAGCTGGTAAGGAGAAGCTGAGGTTGAAGAAGAAAAAGGAAAAAGAAGAAGAAGGAAGAAGAAGCAGGACTCGCTGCTGCTAGAAAGATAGGTGAAAAGGCCTGGATGAAAGACTATCTCCGGGCTCATGGCTTCTCTGGCAAGCAGGTGGGTCATATGTCTGAGAAGACTCTCCAGCAACATGTCAGTGACATAAAGGCTGACATTCGCTTGGGGAAGAGGAAGGAGATGTATAGAAGGGGGCAGGAGATGATCGTCAAACCAACCACTCAACCCTAACCTCAAACCCAACCACAACCTGAACCAATTCCTTTTCCATTCCCCATCAAGACAGAACCAACCTCTGAGCCTTACACACCTGAATCTACACCATCAACCTTACCAACTTCCTCACCTCAACCACCTAAACTACCCATCCTCAAACCCAAAACACTTGCCAGAACCCAAACACCACAACCTAGCCAACAACCTCCCAAACCATCCCCTTATCCATCCAAACATCTCTCCTTAGAGGAGTTCAAGGCAATCAAGACAAAGCTCATCAATTGTACAACCCTAAACGATATCTCTTGTGAGGAGGAGTTTGTCAAACTGACCTATGTTGATCGATCCTCATGTTCCCTCACTAGAGATCAATTTCTTGATCTGCCCAGAGGAACATTGGACCAAGCTGCAAAGCTCCTTGGCCTCAACTCAAATTCACTGAATGAAGAAGAGAAGAAGCTAAAGAGAAGGCTGGTGACTCTGCTGGATACGAAGAAAGGAGAAAAGGTACCAAGTCAACAACTTGTGCCTAGAAAGAGGATTATCCAGTGGAGGTTCGAAGACTCTTCTCACAACTTTGTTGTTGAGAGAGAGTGTGTAGAGCTAAAAAGGCTAAATGCCTCATCTCTGCTACACTTAAGAAGATTTGATATTGTTGAGTTAGCAGAGAAGCGACTCTCTAACCCCTCCAACTCTGAAGTAGCTGCTCACATCAGAAATCACCTGAGCAGTCTTCATCTGGCCGAGCTAACTGCTAGGACCAAGATTGAAGAAGAGTTGAAACTGAGAGAGGAGGTGAAAAGGATAGGATCAGCAACCAAAAACAAAGCCTTTCTTCAAATGGTTGAGGGTCCTTAACTTGAATCCATAGTTAGATGGGAGTATGACTATAACTCCCGTCAACTAACTCTTTTCAGGGGGGCACAACAAGGGGTACATGTCATTCAGAGTGATAGACTGGATCTCCTATCCACTAATGACTTGTACAAACGTCTCAGCACCACTTCAGGGAAGAACAAGGAAATAGACAAACATCTTCTGTCCCTGGTGTTGAAAGCTTTAAGAAGCAGAAATAAGTGAGGTTTTGGTAGCATCAGCCTAGGGGGAGTTTTTTGAATCTAGAAAGGCTGGTGCAACAAAAACCAAATCACTTAGAATTTTTTTGGGTGCAACTAATAAAGGACTTCCGAAGCTAAGTGTGGAACTTCCAAAGGAAATGGAGTTCTTTCGAAGACAAAGTGCAATAACATCTTCCGAAGGAAAACTCCAACTTCCAAAGACAAAGTATTCACTTCCGAAGTTCAAGACTTAGAAGAAAAGATAAGAATTCAACTACCGAAGTATGAAAAAATGAAGAAGTCCTCAAGCCTTGGAAGAAGTAGCCTCTTCCGAAGTATATGTGGCTTCGGAAGAACTTGTTCTTCCGAAGCCAACTAACCTTCGGAAGACACTACTATGAACCAGTGGACATAAGTATGGTCTCTCTGACACTCCGCTGCAGACCTTTGAGATACTGCATGGCGTTTTCTCAAAACCATGTAGTTGACCATACTTTATTCCACTCTTTACCTTTATCAGTTAGTATAGTTGCCAACTTTAGTTGGTGACAAAAGGTAAGTCATGGACATGTCATGACTACCATATCTTAGATAATACTTTATCTAAGATACCTTAACTTTAGCATTGTAGTATATGTTTTAGTTATAGGTTTCCAGCTGGTATCAAAGTAAATCCGGTTGTAGGATCTAGTATATATAGTTTCTCATTGTAACTCATGCAATATGCTTGTAAGAGTCTTGTTATACTTTGAGTTGAGAAGTAATATATACAAGTGCCTTGAAAAATATTTCTTTGTGTTCTTTGCTACTTAGTATATTATTATCAACTCTTAGAAGAGATTCTACTTCATCTGATTCGAGTGTAGTATAAGTGAGTTTGAGAGAAAACCGAGTGTTAAGTGACAAAACCCGATCCTGTTAAGTGACAAAACCCGATCTTGCAGAAAGACTAAAATATTAAATGTTTCATCTAATTTAATTACAATACTTATTCAAATTATATATCCCCTTTTACCATTAATTAAAGAAGTGCAGGGATACAAGTGTTAGGTAATTAGTGCAAGTCTATATTGGATGCTCAACTTTCCTTTTATTATTTCATTTTAAAACTTTTGAAATTCTAAAAATATCTTTGGGGACGATTTATAATATCTACGCTTAATGTATATATTTTTTCTGAATAAACCATTGTTATCTGTTTAAAATATAACGATTTTGGTAGTTATGAATATACTGTTTTATATGCCTATTTTTGTTTATGTTACGACATAAATTTCATCCCAAGCCGCGTTGTTACAAATATATTATATTTTTCTTTTTAATTTTCTAAAATTCACCTTGTTTTCGAACGAAATACTAGGAACATTCTAGTTGTTTTAATATTCCAAGCACATAAATATTACTCAACTTATTATATACATTTATGTGCACTATTATTTAGTTGTATATAACTGGTATTAATAACACTGTGTTAAGACAGAGGTGTAAAGTCATAAAAAACTAACGTTGAATCCTTGTTAGATCCTGCATGTTGAAGGGGACATTGATATCATATGTAAGTTTATATTAGGAGAACATATCCTAGAATATTGACAACGTTCAAAACCTCATATATGACAACTCTAAAACTTGCAAAATTCAGAAGTCTTAAATGTTATAACAAAATTGTAGAATGTACATTAATCAAAATATAGAAATATACCAGACTACAAAAAAATAGAGTTCACAAGAATCTAATAGAAAAAACTCTACCCAATAGAGGCCTAAATCAAAAGTACAATGCCTAGTGTTACACCCCCCGCTAAAGTAGAAACACGATATTTATAACAAAAGTGGATATCAAGAACACATTGCCTTGATTAAAGAGAAAGTTAAACTTACATTAAGTCCAAATACTAAAGCGTTACAAAAGTGTTTAAATAAGTACATTTTTAAAGATCCTTAAAGATATAGACCGAGCACAAAGACAATATGTGAAAATCTCCAAACATACTTTTATTCTTGAACTCATGATAGCGTGTAGTTATTAATTTGAAAAACATGATAAAAATGTCAACTAAATACAGTTGGTGAGATTGAAAGTTTATAACTCGATCAAACATAAAAACTTTAAGTATAGTTTTGCAACAAGTAGATAAATGCAATTTACATGGGTTTACAACTAAATATATTGACTACTTACATGCCTCTGCTAATGTCTTATCATTGAACATTAGTTCTTGGTAGAAATAATCATTCATTTAACTATGCAGTTACGATTAACTTCTTGGGTGAATCTTTATAAATTGAATATACTATCTTTGCTATTGAATCATCATTGCAAAATTATAATAATCAATAATCAAAAAACAAACAATAAGGATAATCATAGTACTTATAAATTTCTTTTTTGTATTGATTAAAAAATACAGAAGATAGGAAAATAGGGTTGCAAGAGTTACATCGTGTAATTCCTAACTTTTTATTTATAGGTCTAACATAGGATATGTACAATTAACTAAACTACACTAACATATTTATTATATCAGAATATTTACTAGTTAAAAGTACTAGAAAACTATTTCAGCATTTAGTTTTGTTCATCTGCATTGACTAACGGGAATTAATACTTCTCGATTGTATTGGCTTTGGTCTTCATTAGAATTTATTTCTCTTATAAACATCAACTAAGATAAGCATCCCGATTGAAAATTTAGTCATGCTCATCGAGTTGTCTGCATCACCGTAGTTCACATTCAAATATACCAAAACATGATAATATTTACATCATGATTGTCTAAGTAAGGATTGAATAATGAGTTTAAATAGACAAAAAAAACTGAGAATCAACTTAACCAGTCTTGTCACACTCTAAAATTCCACCTATGTGATTTTACCGCGACGTGCAAGTCAAACCAAGATCTTAATCATTGGTTATGTCGAACAACACAAAATGAATTTAACTAAAATGATTGATCATCAATCAATTATAATAACAGTTTCAAAGAGAACGATGCGGAAGCGTAAAGTAAATGAAAGTAAAATTCAAAGTAATTATGGAGAACATGGCGCCCTATAACAGTACCAAAATGAAAAGGAATAGTTTAAATGCTTGACAAATATTAGACTAACTAACATTTACATTGCATTACATCACCGATATAATGATTTTCCTCCCATTTAAAAACTTTTCCTTTCTTTTTTAAAAAAAAACTTCACCTTTTTTAAACCTTCTTAAAATTTTTATATGTTGTTATTTTTAATACAAATTAAAGCATTAAATAGACCGTTTTAATACCCTTAATTTGTGTAAAGTCTTGCTATATTTTTAAAATAAAAAAGTTAGGCTCGTTGTAAACAACTAGTTTTTCCACTGTAACTCTAACTTATTATGGCGATGTGGCATGTTGTGGAACACTAATTAGGTTAATGGGTTATCACTATAAACAATGGCAACATTAAATTCCTATAATATATGTATGTTTATGAGTATGTGTATGTGTATGTGTATGTGTATGTGTATGTGTATGTGTATGTGTATGTGTATGTGTATGTGTATGTGTATGTGTATGTGTATGTGTATGTGTATGTGTATGTGTATGTGTATGTGTATGTGTATGTGTATGTGTATGGTATGTGTATGTGTATGTGTATGTGTATGTGTATGTGTATGTGTATGTGTATGTGTATGTGTATGTGTATGTGTATGTGTATGTGTATGTGTATGTGTATGTGTATGTGTATGTGTATGTGTATGTGTATGAGTATGTGTATGTGTATGTGTATGTGTATGTGTATGTGTATGTGTATGTGTAAGTGTATGTGTATGTGTATGTGTATGTGTATGTGTATGTATATATGTATGTGGATGTGTGTCTATGTGGGTGTATGTGTGTTTCTATATGTGTGTATGTATGAGTATGTGTGTGTATGTGTGTGTGGGTGTGTGCGTGTGTGGGTATGTGCGTGTGCTCGTAGGGGTGTGTGTGTGTGTGTGTATGTATGCGTGTGTGCGTAAACTTCAACCTTAATCTTCGAGGTCATTATATATTTTTTAATTTAAACTCGAAGGAACGAATATTATGACAAAACGACTTACATATACATAACTTGTATGAGTTACATATACGTAACTCTTTGTAGTACACTTGATTATGCATACTTACATATACATAACCCCTACATGTGCGTATCTCTTAGTAGTACACTTTATAAGACGTACTTACATATATGTAACCCCTAATTTTTATATTTTTCATTTATAACATGGTTTTCAAGGGATGTTTACCCTATACATATATGGATGTGTGTGTGTATGTATATATGCGTGTGTGTGTGTATACATATACATATATATATGTGTGTGTGTATATATATATATATATATATATATATATATATATAATATATATATATATAAATATATATATATATATATATATATATATATATATATATATATATATATATATATATCTATATATATCTATATATATATGTAGGGGAGGGATCCCTTGGAAACCATGTTATAAATGAAACCATAAAAACCAAGGGTTACATATATGTAAGCACGTGTTACAAAATGTACAACTAAGAGTTATGTACATGTATGGGTTATCTATATGTAAGTACGTGTTACCAAGTGTATAATTAATAGTTGCGTACATGAAGCTCCTACAAGTTACGTATATGTAAGTCGTTTCGTCATCATCGACGTTCCTTGGAGTTTATATGAAAAAATATATAATGACCTTGAAAAATAAGGTTAAAGTTTACTCAAATATACTTCAAATAAATAGAAAGTTAAATCAATTATAAACAATGCGATTGGGTAGTGGTGGTTTTTATAATTTTTAATTATAAACATGGTTTTCATTTGATCTCTCTCATATACATATATATATATATATATATATATATATATATGTATATATATATATATATATATATATATATATATAGATATATTATAGTATATATATATTATGTATATCTCTATGTATGTATGTCTCTATATGTCTGTCTCTCTCTGTCTCTATATCTGTCTGTATATATCTCTCTGTCTGTCTCTCTTCTCTCTCTCTCTCTCTCTCTCTATCTAGCTTCTCTCTCTCTGTCTCTCTCTGTCCTGTCTCTTCCCTGTCTCTCTACCTCTCTTTTCTATCTCTCTCTCTTCTCTCTCTATATCTCTCTCTATCTTCTCTGTCTATATATATCTATCTCTCCCTCTTCTAGTCTATATCTCTATTCTCTATCTATCATCTCTATCTTCCCTCCTCGTCTCTCTATATCTCTCCCTATCTCTCTCTCTCTCTCCTCTCTCTCTATCTCTATCTATCTCTATCTCTCTATATGTCTATATATATATATCTTCTATATATATGTATATATGCAGGACCGTTTAAGGGCTTGAACAAATTACAACACAACAACACAATAAGGAGAGCAACTAAACTTTGATCAAACAGTGAACTGGATTAACCAAGTTGATATAAAGAACACTAGTAAAGTAAAGAGACAGAACAAGAGAGTTGGTTTCAAGGAGGGCAGTATATGCTTTGTCAAGTTCTTTTACAAGTGTTACAAAGCATAAAGAAAGATACAAAACTTGGAATACTTATACTACAACCTACAGCCGGCTATACTTTGAAGCCAGCTGGATAAAATTGACTAGACACTAACAAAATCAATTGTAGGATCAAAAGGCATATCTGCCTTTTGACCTTGTGACTATGACATGCCATAGCTCACATCCTTATCTATTACAAAAAGGATAAAGTACATAAAGTAGAAAGTTACAGACTCAAGACCTCAATGTACAGTTACCAAAAGCATGGACCTTTTCACTAACTCATGTAAGTTGGTGACTTTACAGAGATGCAGCGGAAAGGTGCTTTATGGAACAGTACATCAGATAAAGCATGTGTACTAAAAGTCTTCGGAAGAAATCTGTCTTCATAGGTTGAAGCTTCGGAAGACTTTGTCTCTGAGGCTTCGGAAGACTTCATGTTTGGCTTCGGAAGATATTGGTCTTGGATTCGGAAGATTTTACACTTAGAGTATTTTCTAGTGTATTGTGTAAAACTTCTGAAGCATTCTTTACTTCAGTACTTAGTGCATGCTGCAGAGATATATTGAATGTTTTGGGTTGCATCAGACTTAAGGTATCCTTACAAACTCCCCCTAGGCTGATGCTACCAAAACACTTAGAAGATCTTCAGATGTTGGTGGTCTTCAGTACAATCATGACAATTCCTTTCTTCATTAGATGGTCAGGATCATCAAGACTTTCATAGTATCTTCTCATCTCAAAAAGATCATGCAGAGGTAAGTTGATTATGTCTTGCCAGGAGTAGACATTCTCAATACCTTGATCTCTGATTACATGCCATCTTTCTGGATTGGTAGAGTAAGTCCAGGACAAGATGGGTGTCTCAGTTGTTAGAGGAGCCACTTGCATTGGAGTTGATTGGGCTGCCTCATCATGCACTTCCTCAGGTTGATCTGACTCAGCCTGAGGTGTAGAGGTAGATGACTTAGGCTTCTTCTTCTTTGTCTTTGGTTTAGAAGCCATTCTCTTCTTCCTCTTAGATGACTTTAACTGAGAAGACTGGTCTGCAGCACCTTGTTGATCATCATTGTCTTTCTCAGTTGGGTGTTCCTCCCTCACAGGTTCAGAAGGAGAGGGAGTTTGACCCTGCCTTGGATCAGAAGATGAAGCTTGCTGAGGCTCAGCTGGAGGTCCTGGTTGAGGTGTCTCAGGTTGTTCACTTAACCTCCACTTCAGGTGGGACTTGACTTGGAAGAGAGTGCAAGTCAATCAGTTCACCACTCTTAATCTTCTGCTTGATCACCCTTATATGCTCATCCATTATGGATAGAGACATAGGGCGAAGTCTCCTTCCGGAGAATCCATATAGCTTCAAGAAGCTCATCATCCTTTGTCTGTCAGCAGACTTCTTTACACTCTTTTGAATGATGGCTCTTGACTTTGAAGCTTCTTCCCTTAGCTTCCTTTTTGGTTGTCTTTCTTTCTTTGACTAGCTCAACCTCAAGTTGCTTTAGGTACTCAAACTCAATGAAGTCATAGGACAGGGGAAGAAGTGCATCTGCCTGATAGAAGCCTGTGGCACTCAGGTAGTTGATCATCTTGATCCTATCTTCTTCTTTATCTACCTAAGTTCTTGTGGAGCCACATCTTCCTGTGCAGGACTTTCTTGAACTGGAGAGAGAGTGGGAGCATGCTTGTAGAGTCTTTTCTGTCTCCTCTCCTCTTTGAATTGGAGAAGTAGCCTTGCATCCTCTTTTTCTTTCATCTCTCTTGACACTTCCATGTCAGCCAGTTCATTCAGTTCTTCTAAGGGGGGGAGATGATTTCATCAATATCATAGTTCCTGGTCTGTAAATAAGTAATCCTGACTGCCCTTAACTTATCATCTTGAGTATTTGGTCTGGGGGCAGCCCTGATTGCAGCTTGCATAAAGCTTGATGACCCAGAGGAACTTTCTCCCCCTTAGCTTCCTTTTCCTCTCTCTCTCTTCCTCCTCAATTTCCTCAGGAGTCATTATCCTTTTCCCTTTGTCACCCACAGACCTTTGTGACTCAGGGTGGATAGAGGCTTGGCCTTCATTGCTTGGTGTAGCTTCCATGCTCTGGCCAGAGAGAGGCTGAGAAACACCTTCACCAGCAGGTGTCTCAGAAGGAGTTTGAACCTTTGCAGCAGTTGTTGATGATGAGACAGGGGTCTCAGGTTCTGCCACTGGGTCTTCAGTCAAGGTTTCCCCTATGAAACTAATCTTAGGGTCCACCTCAACATCCAGTTGACCGATGACATTGCCTGATTGCCTAACTCTCCTTCTTAGAGTGAACTCTGCAAGGATCCTATCTTGGATTCTTTGAGCCAATCTGTCAGCTTGTCTTGAATTGCTTGGATTGACAAGTGGCATGTTGACTAGATCCAATCTTTCATAGAAGTTCAGGCTTTGAAAATCAAACACTTCTTGTTGCCCTTGAACTCTGTGAAGAATAAGGGCTCTTCTGTCAGCATCATACCTCCACCTTATGATGTAGTTTGAAGTTCCTTATGGTGGAGATGAGACAGCCCTTGGTATACCTTCCTTAAAAAGACTCCTGATGATAGAGTCTATAGAGTCCACATTAATGTGAACTTGAGGAAGTTGCTGAGAATGCACAACAGCAAGTGAGGATGGTGAGTCCTCTATGTCCATTCTCTGTGAAAAACTCCCAGGTTCTGTGGCTGCAATAACTTTCTCCCCCTTTTTGGTAGCATCACCCACTTGCATATGTGAGCTAGAGGATAAGTCAATCACTTCCACAGGTTCTTGTGTTCCTGGTTGAGCTCTCCTTAAAGGTCTCCCAGCTAGTTTTTCCTTTAGATATGAAATCTGAAGTTGCTGATCATTGACCCTGTTTTGTAAGGTAGTCACCTGAGATTCAAGGTGACTAACCTTAGAGACTAAATAGGAGCATGTTTTTGACAATTTCTGCACCTTTAGTCTCAAATTCCCCTCTTCTTCATCAGAAGAATCATTGGGGATGAGATGATTGGACCAAAGTCCTCTCTCTCACCACCAGCTTGAAGTTCTTGGCTGCTGGTTTTCCTCTGCTCACTAGCAATCTCAGTTGAGATGCCAGTGGGCTGAGTTGCCATGGTTGAGGTCTTAATGATGTAATCACTTCCAAAAGTGAGAGCCTCCATATGGATATCCTGAACATGTTCAGAAGTGTCCACCTCAGTAACAGGTGACTGATGTGGGATAGACTAAGGAGAGTCAGAGGTACTCATCTCTCTTTGAGTAGGGGAGGAGAAGAGAGACTCATGGTACTCACTGAATCCTAAGTCTTCACCAGTATAGAAGGATAGGTTGGGAATTGGTTGGTTGAGATCTAAAGGCTGGGGATGGTAACTGTCCCCTGAAGGTTGTTCACTTGAGTGTTAAGACTCAGAGTGAAGGCTTAAGGCTGTTGGGCTTGTGAGCTCATCAGGGTGAGCATGAGGAACCTCAGCCCTGATAGGTGAAGAAATGGGAGTGGTTTGCTCCTCAGGGGAAGTGGGAGCTCTAGTGTCCACTTCCTCCTATAAGGTTGAGTATATGGGGACCTGCACAGACTTAATAGCCTGAGCAGGGGTTCGTTTGGATTTTCTTTGGTAGGTGAGGGTGATTTGTGGTCTTTTTAGTGGTAAAGAGAAAGAAGGTGTGGGTTGAACACTAGCTTCTGTTGCTAGGTTGTCACCTTGAGCAATGAGCTCTAACATTTTGGGGACTAGGGCTGTTTCTACCCCTGAGAAGCCTACAGTTGGCTTCTTCATTATTTTAAAGATGTCGGGCTTCATCTGTCCCAATTTAAGAATATTACTTGTTTCCCTCAACTGTGAGCCCAGTTCACAGTTGAGAATGTGTTGAACATATCTAGGAAACATGTAATACTCTAAGGAGTCCAAGTTTGCAAGTAAATTAGTATAAACAAATTGAGAATACCTGAACTTGACCCCCTGAACCATTCCATGAACTATAAAGAAGAGATCCTCAGGAATCTGGTCCCACCCACCATGCTTGTTTGATAAGCTGTGGATAACCACATGGAGCAGGTATTTCCACTGGGATGAGACCTTCCCTTTCCTGAAGGTCTTTACAGAGAAATCTCCCTCATAGCCCATCTTCTCAAAGGAATGATTAACAGCTTCCTTTGGGAAGGACAACTCACCTTCTTCATCATCCAGCTGCAAATGATGATTGATGATGGCCGGAGTGATGAAGATTGTCCTCCCTTGCACTGTGGCAGACAGTGCCTTCTCCCCATCCATAATGACCTCTTGGCAGGTCTTCCAGAATTCAAGCAAGTGATCCTCATACAGAGTAGGATAAATGGTCAGGGATGTGAAGTAGTTGGATAGAGTTAAGAATTGGCAAATCTCTGAGAAACTTGCATCTTTCTCAGAGCTTAACAGAGCAACTTGATTATGTTGCCTGTGAAGTTGCATGGAGAAATCTGGGTTGTTTCTGTGGTTAAGGTTGGCCATTTCAAAAGCTTAAGGGTGAAGAAAGGTAGAAAGCAAAGGCGGTTTAGAGAATTAGGTTTGAGGAATAGTGGAATTTAGGAAGATAGTGAGGAAGAGGGGGAACTGTTGGGTATTTATGTGAAAAGGGATTTGAACCAAAGTTAATGAAAGAGGATAAACTTTGAAATCCGGAAGTCGGTCCCACCTCTGAAAAAGTAGTTTACTTTTGCTCAAAAAGTAGTTTTTTTGGAATTCGAAAAGCTTCCGAAGGTAAATTGTCTTCGGAAGTTTTAATGAAAAAGCTTCCGAAGCTAAAAAGGCTTCGGAAGATTTTCCTGAGAGTCTTGAAAATTTATGCTTCGAAGAGAAATAAACCCTTGAATGCTTTGTATAAACAACAACAAAGCTTCCGAGAGTTAATTTTGCTCTGGAAGGAAAAAGTCCTTAAAAACAAATAAGTGTCTGAGATAAGAATTTAAGCTTCGGAAGATAGATTTAGACTTCTTCCGAAGGTAAAATTTCTTAGACAGTTATTTATTTTGAAGATATGATTTTCTTCCGAAGATAAAATTTTATCTTCCGAAGTATCAGAAAATTTTCAAGAATCTAAGGGAAGTCTTCAAAAAGAATTTTACATCCAAAGAAAACATGAGCTTATGAAAGTGATGAACTAGACAACTTAGGACACACATATTTTAAGAAGAAATAATTAGAATTAGTTTTAAGAAAAAGTCTACTCAAAGTTAATCATCCCAGTAGCTGATATCAGATATTTAAATCTCTGTTCATCAAAAGCTTTTGAAAACAGATTAGCATATTGTTCATCTGTATGAACTTTGACTAGTTTAATTAATCCCTTTTCATAGTTATCTCTTATTAAATGATACCTGATGTTGATATGTTAGGTCCTTGAGTGCTGCACAGGGTTCTCAGTGATAGAGATAGCACTATTGTTGTCTATATGGATAGGAGTCTCGTTGAAGTTAAATCCATAGTCCAGCATCTGATTTTGAATCCAAAGCACTTAAGCACAGCAGCTTGCAGCAGCAATGTATTCAGCGTCAGCAGTTGATGCAGACACACATGATTGTTTCTTGCATTGCCATGAGACAACCCTTCCACCAAGGAATTGACACCCCCCAGATGTAGACTTTGCAGTCATGTTGCAACCACCATAATCACTATCTGTATAAGCATACAGATTAAAGTCAGAATTCTTTGGATACCATAAACCAAGTGTTGAAGCACCTTTGAGGTATCTTAGAATCCTTTTGACAGTGATTAAGTGAGACATCTTAGGGTTGGCTTGATATCTTGCACAAATACATGTAGCAAACATGATATCAGGCCTGCTAGCTGTAAGATACATAAGAGACCCAATCATAGCCCTGTATAAATGTTCATCTACACACTCCCCCTCAAGACCAGGTCCAAGGGAGTGGTTTCTAGTTATGGGTGTCTTAGCAATCTTACAATCAGTCATGTTGAACCTCTTGAGTATGTCCTGAACATACTTTGACTGACTTATGAAGATGCCATCTTCAACTTGCTTCACTTGAATTCCTAGAAAGAAATTGAGTTCTCCCATTGCACTCATTTCAAATTTGTCTTTCATCAGCTTCTCAAAGTCTTTGCAGAGCTTTGGATTAGTTGAACCAAAGATGATGTCATCTACATATACTTGAACTAGCAATAAGTCATTTCCCTGTCCTTTGATGAAGAGAGTTCCATCTATAGTACCTCTCCAGTATCCATGTTTACAAAGATACTCAGACAGTGTCTCATACCACTCCCTGGGTGCCTGATGCAGCCCATAAAGAGCTTTGTCAAGCTTGCAGACATAATCAGGATGATTAGGGTCTACAAAACCAGATGGCTATTTGACATAAACCTCTTCATCAATCACTCCATACAAGAAAGCACACTTTACATCAAGTTGAAAGACCTTGAAGTTCTTGGATGCAGCAAATGCCAGAAATATCCTAACAGCTTCTAATCTTGCCACAGGAGCAAAGACATCAGTGTAGTCAATTCCTTCTTCTTGTGTGTATCCTTGAACAACTAGTCTTGCCTTGTTCTTGATGATGATTCCTCTATCATCCTTCTTATTCCTAAAACCCATTTGGTTCCAATGGTAGTCTTCCCGTGAGGAAGAGGACAAAGGTTCCAAACTTTCTGCCTTTTGAATTGAAGCAGCTCTTGTTGCATAGCTTCAACCCAACTTCCATCCTTTAGAGCTTCATCAACTTTCTTTGGCTCTATCTAAGATAAGAAACAAGAGTGAAGACAAACATTTGCTTCATGGGTTTGTCCTCTTGTTCTTACCCCTGTGACAACATCTCCAATGATGTTTGTGGTGGGGTGAGACTTGTGGATCCTTAGCTGAGGGATCACAGCAAGTTGCTGAGAAAGATCCAAATTTGAGAAATTTAGATCTGGCATAGATGATTTACCCTCCACATTATCACACTTATCAAAATTAACTTGATCCAATGAGTGTGTGACATTATTGATGTTTTCATCTATGGTGTGGTTATTAGCATCAACGAATTCCTGATCACTATCACCATCACCATTGTTGTCTTCTACAATTGAGGTATCTTTATCTGGTTGAGGAGCCTCTGAGCTGGAATTTGAAGGCATACCAGATGTATCAGCTGAATTTGTCATTGTGGTGCTGATAGAGACCTCATTTGCTGAAGTAGTTGCCAACTGGAGCTGAAGATGTATGAGTTGAGGGTCTTCCTAGCTCAAATCTTGGATTAGGATCACCTGTATTTAAATTTTCTGCAGATCCTGAAACATTCTCACAAGATTTGTTAAAAACAGTTGGTAACTAAATCAAGATCAAACAGCCAATAAGGACCAGAACCAGCCACACAGGTGTGTGTTTCATTGAAGGTCACATTGGCTGACTCCTCAACAATTCTAGTTCTGAGATTGTATACTCTATAAGCCTTAGCTTGGGAAGAGTATCCAATGAAATGTCCATCATATGATTTCTTAGCAAACTTGGCAATTTGATCCTTGGTATTCAAGATGGTGCAGGGACATCCAAATGACCTGAGAAAACCAATGAAAGGTTTCCTCTTGTGCCAAAGTTCATAAGGAGTCTTACCATGTGTCTTAACTACTAAAACTCTGTTTTGCACATAGCAAGCAGTATTAACTGCCTCTGCCCAGAAGGTGATGGGCAGTTTAGAGTCAGACAACATAGTTCTTGCAGCTTCAATAAGTGTCCTGTTTCTCCTCTCAGCAACTCCGTTTTGCTGAGGGGTCCTGGGAGCACTATATTGTCTTGTAATACCTTTTTCATCACAAAATGTATCAAGGATTTGGTTCTTGAATTCAGTTCATTGATCACATCTTATGGTTTTGACCTTGTGATCACTTTGATTCTCAACTTTTAAGATGCAATTCTTCAGAATCTCAGGGGTTTCATCCTTAGTTCTAAGAAAGAAAACCCAAGTGAATCTTGTAAAATCATCTGTGATCACTAAACAATAAGTGGTCCTTCCTAGACTCATTACACTGGTGGGGCCAAAGAGATCCATATGTAACAAGTGTAGGGGAGTAGTGATAGAGTTCCTTTCCTGGGGGCTCTGAGCAGGATATGCTCATGAGGATGACCACTCCAGGCTTGAGAACAATGCATTCATGCTCAGTAAAGAGCATGTTATGACTCTGATCACAAAATTGGGATAAACTCAGAAGATTGTACCCAAGCTCCTTAACAAAGTTTACCTTCTCAATGCTGAGCTTACCATTTGTGACCTTGCCCCTTCCAGAAATGTAACCACCTTCATCTCCTCCAAAAGCAACTGGTCCGCCATCAATTCTCTCAAAATTATGGAGTAGAGACCTATTGCCTGTCATGTGCCTGGAACAACCACTGTCAATTATCCAGACATTCCTGCTTGTCTTGAGCTGTTCCTGCACAAAGAAAATGATTAGTTACATTTGGAAACCCAAGCCTTACTTGTCTTGGGCTCACTAAGTGTAATAGAAGGTAATGCAACAGTAATAGATCCTATGGTTGTACTAGGGGGATCTTCAGCTGTTGTTGATGGAGAAACTTCAGTCATTTGGTCTTTCTTAGACTTCCAAACCACCTTTGGAGTCTTGGACTTGACCTTCAAAACCTTAGAAGCTTTTGGGACTTCACAAGTTTTGATGACTGAACCTTCAAAAGATTCTACAGTCACTGCAGCAGCCTTCAGTGCTTCGGAAGAACTCCTTTCTTCCGAGACCAATTTTACTTCTGAAGGTAATTTTCCACTTACCTTCTTCTTTGATTTGGAGCTTCCGAAGGAAACAGACTTTCCTTCCGAAGCTTGAATCTTCTTGAGACTCTTTGAAGTCTTTGTATTGGTCATGTGGATAGTACTATTAGGATTGTATGGGAAATCCTTAGCAATGTGAGAGGTACTTTCACACATGACACATAACATTTTCTTCTTCAAAGGAGTCTCCTTTTGAGAGCAAGACTGGCTTTGGTCACATACCTTCTCCACCTTCATCTTGGTAGATGCTGAGACAGTTCTTTTGGGCTGTGAACTGTTCTTGGAGTTTGATGGTCCAGGCTGTGCACCAGTGATACACAGCAGCTCAGTCTTCTTCCTTGCACTGAGATGATTTGAACAAGAACCAGGACTCTTAGCTGAGGAGTCTTGGTTGATGTCTTCAGTCCTTATTACTTTGAAGCCTGCAGAGATAAAAACTTGTTTCTGGTTAGCATCAAAAGTAGCTTTGATCTCTTGAGCCTTCTTTGCTTTCCTCTTGCTCTTCCTGATCAAGTTCTTTCTCTTGGACTTGGTCATCATAGTAGATTTCTTCTGCTCAGAAGGATAGTGGCCCTTTGAAGAATCCTCTTCTTCACTCTACTCAGGGGAATTCTTCACTATCACTTCTTCATCCTCCTCACTTATAGGATCTATGAGAGGAAGCTCATCTTCACAAGTTCCACACCTAGGATATCTTACAGACAAGATTGTGTGTGGAGGAGCTGTCTCATTTGATCCCAGTCCCTGTCTATTTTGATAGCACACTTTGTTGTGCAGGGATGAGGATATCATGTTCTTGAAGGTCTCTTCTTCAAGAACACTCTTTTCTGCCTTGATTTTGCTGATCACAAGCTCAGCCTGGCACTCGGTCAACTTAGTTATGAGATCCTGGATCTGAGTTCTAAAATCTGTATGTTCATGTTTTAGTACCGAAATGGTTTTCTCCAAGTCCTCTATCTTTAACTTGCAATCATTTTCAGACTTTCTAAAATCAGATTTTAATATGTTTAATGACTCAAGATCAGATCTCATCTCTAAGTTGTAGGACCTGTATCTGTTTACTTTAGCAATGCATTCAGGAGTACAGAGATGTTCCAATACCTTGGCTTCATCATGGTCTGCCATCAGTGCTTGGTTTGGAGAAGCATCTTCCACCTGAAAGCTCCAGTCAAAGCCTCCCTCTTTAACGGCAACAGCAGCATGTTGCTTTGGCTTCTCATTCTGAGGGGCTTTGTTAGTGTAGTTTGGTCTGGTTTGTGTTTGGCCCCCATTTGTTTTAGGTGCCTTACACTCCCTAGCAAAGGGCCCATCAGGTTACAGTTGTAACACTTGACTTTGCTTTTGTCCAGCCCAAACTTTCCACTGTTTGCATTGCTCGGAAACCTCCTTTCTGTTCTCTTGTAGAACTTCTTGGCTCTGTGAGTGAGGAGAGCCATCTGCTGAACTATCTCCATGTACTCCAGGTCATCTGGATGGATACAGTCCAGGTCTTCAAGAGTGAAGAGAGAGTTCCCACAACTTTCATCAGTAGACACAAAGGCTTGAGAAGAACTTGTCTCTTGGAATGGGCTTCCTTGAGTAAAGTTCTCCCTGGGTGTCTCCGGGAAGGTGATGAAAGGACCCTTTTGTGAGTTGTCAGGGTAGCATATGAGATGATGTTGGGGTTCTATGCTATCCCTTTCAATCACATGAAGGGTTGAACCCATTTGATTGTTGGAGTTGCCAGGTGAACCTTGCATGTACATCTCCATCTGGTATCCACTGAGAATCCCATATAACTCTGTCAGAGTAAGAGTTTTGAGGTTCTCAGTCCTCTTGATCACCACACAATAGTGTGTCCATCGCCTAGGAAGTGAGGACATGAACTTCCTTACAATGTCCCTGTTCTCAAGAGGAACTCCTCCATCCACTAGGGTATCCACTATCTCAACATACCTGAAGTATTGTTGAGTCATGGTTTCACCTGCTTTAAAGGTGAAGTTTTCAAACTGCTGCTTCATGAGATCCTTCTTGTTCTCCTTGGCTTCAGAGGAGCCTTCATACATCAGCTTCAGTGCATCCCACAACTGTTTAGCTGTTTTGCACTTCGTAAAGCCTCTGTATACAGAGTTTGGGAGAGCAGTCTGAAGAGCAGTCATGGCCTTCCTATCAATCTCTACTCTTTTTCTATCTTCATCAGAGTAGTTGGCCTCATCTTTTGGAATCATACCAGCACTAGTAGCAGAGGGAGTGCTGGGTATGAAAGGTCCATTCTCAACAGATTCCCACATTCTTGAATCCAGAGACCTGATGAAACCTTCCATTCTCATACACCAGGTGTCAAAATCATCAAGAGTGATCAGTGGGGATTTGTTCATGGTTCCAATCTCCATATCAGTCTTTGAGATGGATGCCATTTGGAGAGTTTAGTTTTTGTGTGTGTGAGGGATCTTAAGATGGTAAGATCTTATATCAAGAGCCTGGAATGCTCTGATACCAATTGCAGGACCGTTTAAGGGCTTGAACAAATTACAACACAACAACACAATGAGGAGAGCAACTAAACGTTGATCAAACAGTGAACTGGATTAACCAAGTTGATACAAAGAACACAAGTAAAGTAAAGAGACAGAACAAGAGAGTTGGTTTCAAGGAGGCAGTATATTGCTTTCTCAAGTTCTTTTACAAGTGTTACAAAGCATAAAGAAAGATACAAGAACTTGGAATACTTATACTACAACCTACAGCCGACTATACTTTGAAAGCCAGCTGGATACAATTGACTAGACACTAACAAAATCAATTGTAGGATCAAAAGGCATATCTGCCTTTTGACCTTGTGACTATGACATGCCATAACTCACATCCTTATCTATTACAAAAAGGATAAAGTACATAAAGTAGAAAGTTACAGAATCAAGACCTCAATGTACAGTTACCAAAAGCATGGACCTTTTCACCAACTCATGTAAGTTGGTGACTTTACAGAGATGCATCGGAAAGGTGCTTTATGGAACAGTACATCAGATAAAGCATGTGTACTAAAAGTCTTCGGAAGAAATCTGTCTTCATAGGTTGAAGCTTCAGAAGACTTTGTCTCTGAGGCTTCGGAAGACTTCATGTTTGGCTTCGGAAGATATTGGTCTTGGCTTCGGAAGATTTTACACTTAGAGTATTTTCTAGTGTATTGTGTAAAACTTCCAAAGCATTCTTTACTTCAGTACTTAATGCATGTTGCAGAGATATATTGGATGTTTTGGGTTGCATCAGACTTAAGGAATCCTTACAATATAATATATATATATATATATATATAGATATATATTATATATATATTATAATCTATATATATATATATATATATATATATATATATATAGGAGAGGGATCAAATGAGAACTAGTTTTTTTTTTGAAAACTCTAAGAACCAATCTCAACCACTATTTCTCAATGGCAAAATTGTAATTAACAAATATATTTTTAAAAATTTATAATCAAAAATAATATAAATTTTTTAATATGTTTTATATATAAAATTTTTCGATAGATATATATATATATTATATATATATAATATATTATAGGATATATATATATATAGATATATATACTAATAAGATATATATATACACATATATAGATCATATATATATATATTTATATATACACATATTATATCTATTATCTATATATATATAATATCATAGAGTTCTGTATATATATATATATATATAGATCTATATATCTATATATATATATCTCTATATAGATCTATATATCTATATATATATATCTCTATATATAGATATATATCTATATATATATATATATATTATCTATCTCTATATATATATGTATATATATATATATAATATATATATATATATATATATATATGTATGTATATATATATGTATACATATATGCAGGACCGGTGAAGGGTATGCACTTACAACACAATGAGAGTTGCTTAGAACACTTAACAAATCAAATAGGGAACTGGTTAACATGATAATGAAAGATGCTAAGAACACAAGTAAATATGAGACAGAACAAGATGGCAAACAACACAAGTAGTTGGGTTTCAAGAATGTTGTATATTGCTTCTCAAGTTCTATTACAAATGTTACAAAGCATACGATAAAAAGTTACAAGTACTTGAGATACTTTATACTACATCCTACAGCCGGCCATACTTTGAAGGCCAGCTGGATACAATTGACTAGACAACTACAAAATCAAATGTAGATTCAAAAGGCAGATTTGCCTTTTGACTAGTGACTATGACATGCCACAGCTCACATCCTAATATATTACAAAAAGGATAAAAGTACATAAAGTAGAAGGCATGGACTCAAGACCTCAATGTACAGTTACCAAAAGCATGGACCTTTCATAAACTCATGTAAGTTGGTGACTTTACAGAGTAGCAGCGGAAAGGTGGTCCAGCTTTATGGTAAAGTACATCAGATAAAGGCATATCTCTAAAAGTTTTCGAAATAAATCTGTCTTCACTCTTTGGCTTCGAAAGACTTTGTCTTTGAAGCTTCGGAAGACTTCACTTTTGGCTTCGGAAGATGTTGGTCTTGGCTTCGGAAGATTTTACACTTAGAATATTTCTAGTGCATGGTTTAAAACTTCTGGAGCATTTCTACTTCTGTTCTTCAGTGCATGCATGCGGAGAGACTTTGGATGTTTTGGCTGCATCAGACTTATAGGATTCCTTACAAACTCCCCCTAGGCTGATGCTACCAAAACATTTAGAAGATCTTCAGATGTTGGTGGTCTTCAGGATGATAATGACCATACTCTTCTTCATCAGATGGTCAGGATCACTCAGACCCTCATAATATCTTCTCATCTCAAAGAGATCATGCAGAGGTAAGTTGATTATGTCTTGCCATGTATAGAAATTCTCAACACCTTGATCTCTGATCACATGCCATCTCTCGGGATTAGTAGTGAAGGTCCAGGATAAGATGGGTCTCTTAGCTGCAAGAGGAGCCACTTGACTTGGAGTTGATTGGACTGCTTCTTCATGCACTTCCTCAGGTTGATCTGACTCAGCCTGAGGTGTAGAGGTGAATGATTCAGGCTTCTTCTTCTTTGACTTTGGTTTGGAAGCCATCCTCTTCTTCCTCTTAAAAGACTTCAACTGAGAAGACTGGTCTACAACACCTTGTTGATCATCCTTGTCTTTCTCAGTTGGGTGTTCCTCTCTCACAGGTTCAGAAGGAGAGGGAGTTTGACCCTGTTGTGGATCAGAAGATGAAGCTTGCTGAGGCTCAACAGGAGGTCCAGGTTGTGTTGTCTCAGGTTGTGCAACCTTAACCTCCACTTCAGGTGGGATTTGACTTGGAGGGGAGTATAAGTCAATCAGCTCTCCACTCTTGATCTTCTGCTTGATTACCCTGATATGCTCATCCATTTGGATAGAGACATAGGGCCAAGTCTCCTTCCGTAGAATCCATACAGCTTCAAGAAGCTCATCATCCTTTGTCTGTCAGCAGACTTCTTCATACTCTTTTGGATCATGGCTCTTGACTTTGCAGCATCTTCCCTAATCTTTTTCTTTGTTGCCTTTTGTTCTTTGAGCACTTAAAGTTCAAGATGTTTGAGATACTCAAACTCAATGTACTCAAAGGACAAGGGAAGAAGTGCAGATGCCTGGTAGAGACCTGTGGCACTCAGGTAGTTGATCATGTTTTGCTTATCTGTTTCCTTGTCTACATGAGGTTCTTGTGTAGCTGCCACATCTTCTTGCAGGGCTTTCTTGAACTGGAGAGAGAGTTGGAGCATGCTTGTATAATCTTTTTTGTCTCTTCTCCTCTTTGAATTGGAGAAGTAACCTTGCATCCTCTGCTTCCTTCATCTCTCTTGACACTTCCATGTTAGACAGTTCATTTAATTGCTCTAAGGGGAGAGATATAATCTCATCTATGTCATAGTTCCTGGTCTGCAGGTAAGTAATCCTGACTGCCCTCAACTCATCTTCTTGAGTGTTTGGTCTGGGGGTAGTCCTGATTGTAGCTTGCATAAAGCCTGAAGACCCAGAGGAACTTTCTCCCCTTAGCTTCCTCTTCCTCTCTCTCTCCTCCTCCTTAATCTCCTCAGAAGTTAGAATCCTTTTCTTTTTGTTACCCACAGACCTTTATTACATAGGGTGGAGAGAGCTTTGGCCTTCATTGCTTGGTGTAGCATCCAAGCTCTGGCCAGAGAGAGGTTGTGAGACACCTTCACCAGCAGGTGTTTCACTAAGCGAATGAATTTCTGAAGCAGTTGATGGTGTGACAAGGCTCTCAGGCTCTATCACTGGGCTTTCAACCAAGGTTTTCCCTTTGAAGCTAATCTCAGGGTCTGTCTCAGCATCCAGTTTACCAATGACATTAGCAGATTACCTTTGTCTCCTTCTAAGGTTGAACTCTTCAGTAATTATGTCTTGAATCCTGAGTGCTAACCTGTCAGCTTGTCTTGATTGACTTGGGTTGACAAGTGGCATGTTGATCAGGTCAAGACCTTCATAGTAGTTCAAGGTCTGAAAATTGAATACCTCTTGCTGCCCTTGAACTCTGTGAAGAATGAGGGCTCTTCTATCTTCATCATACCTCCACCCAATAATGTAGTTTGAAGTTCCTTGAGGTGGAGATGACATAGCCCTTGGAATGCCTTCCTCAAAGAGACTCCTAATGATAGAGTCTATAATGTCCACATTAACGTGAACTTGAGGAAGTTGCTGAGTATGCACAGTTGCAAGTGAGGATGGTGTATCCTCAATGTCCATACTCCCTGAAGAACTCCCAGGTTCTGTGACTATAATGACTTTCTCCCCCTTTTTGGTAGCATCACCCTCTTGCATAGGTGAGCTAGAGGTTAGGTCAATCACGTTCACAAGTTCTTGTGTTTTTGGTTGAGCTCCTCTTAAAGGTCTCCCAGCTAGTTTTTCCCTGAGATAAGATATCTCAAGTTGCTGAACATTGACCTATGCAGAGTAGTCACCTGAGATTCAAGGTGACTAACCTTAGAGACTAAATAGGGGCATGTTTTTGACAGTTTTTGCACCTTTAGTCTCAGATTCCCCTCATCTTCATCAAAAGAATCATTGGGGGATGAGATGATTAGACCAAAGTCCTCTCTCTCACCACCAGCCTCATGTTCTTGGTTGCTGGATTTCCTGTGCACATTGACATCCTCAGTTGAGGTGTCAATGGGCTGAGTTGCCATGGTTGAGGTCTTAATGATGTAATCACTTGCAGAAGTGAGAGCCTCTTCCATATGGATATCCTGAACAGGTTTAGAAGTATCCACCTCAGTGATAAGTGACTAATGTGGGCTAGACAAAGGAGACTCAGGAGTACTCATCTCTCTTTGAGTAGGGGAAGATTAGAGAGACTCACGGTACCCACTGAAACCTACGTCTTCATCAGTATAGAATGAGAGGTTGGGAATGGGTTGATTTAAGTCTAAAGGCTGGGGTAGGTAACTGTCCCCTGAAGGTTGTTCACTTGAGTGTTGAGACTCAATGTGAGGGCTTAAGGCAGTTTGGTTTATGAGCTCATCAGGGTGAGCATGAGGAACCTCATCCCTGATTGTTGAAGAGATGGGAGTGGTTTGCTCCTCAGGGGAAGTGGGAGCTCTAGTGTCCACTTCCTCCTGTATGGGTGAATATATGGGGGCCTACATAGACTCAATAGCTTAAGGATGGGTTCGTTTGGATTTTCTTATAGGTGAGGGTGATTTGTGGCCTTTTTGGTGGCTGGGAGGTAAAGGGTGTGGGTTCAACACTAGCTTGTGTTGCTAGGTTGTCACCTTGAGCAATGAGCTCTAACATTTTTGGGTAAAGGGCTGTTTCTACCCCTTAGAAGCCTGCAGTTGGCTTCTTTATAATTTTAAAGATGTCAGGCTTCATCTGTCCAAATTTAAGAACATTATCTGTTTCCCTCAACTGTGAGCCCAGTTCATAGTTGAGAATGTGTTGAACATATCTAGGAAACATATAATACTCTAAGGAGTCCAAGTTAGCAAGCAAATTTGTATAAACAAACTGAGAGTACCTGAACTTGACCCCTTGAACTATTCCATGTACTATGAAGGAGAGATCCTCAGGAATCTGGTCCCACCCTCCATGCTTGTTTGACAAGCTGTGGATAACCACATGAAGCAGGTATTTCCACTGGGATGAGACCTTCCCGTTCCTGAAGGTCTTTATAGAGAAATCTCCCTCATAGCCCATCTGCTCAAAAGAATGATTGAAAGCTTCCTTTGGGAAGGACAACTCACCTTCTTCATCATCCAGCTGTAAGTGAGTGTTGATGATGACCGGAGTGATGAAGATTGTCCTCGCTTGCACTGTGGCAGACAGTGCCTTCTCCCCATCCATAATTACCTCTAGGCAGGTCTTCCAAAATTCAAGCAGATGATCCTCATAGAGAGTAGGATCAATGGTTTGGGAGGTGAAGTAGTTGGATAGAGCTTAGAAACGGCAATTCTCTGAGAAACTTTCATCTTTCTCAGAGCTTAACAGAGCAACCTGGTTGTGTTGCCTGTGAAGGTGCATGGAGAAATCTGAGTTGTTTCTGCGGTTTAGGTTGGCTATTTTAGAAGCTTAAGGATGAAGAAAAAAGAAGAAAAAAGGTGGTTTGGGAGAATTTAGGTTTAAGGAATAGTGTAATTGAGGAAGATAGTGAAAAGGAGGAACCATTGGGCATTTATGTGAAAAGGATTTGAGACAAAGTTAATGAAAGATGATAAACTTTGAAATCCGGATGTCGGTCCCACTACTGAAAAGTACTTTACTTTGGCCCAAAAAGTAGTTTTCTTGAAAGTCGAGAAATCTTCCGAAGGTTATTTGCTTCGGAAGTTCTGAAGAAAAAGTTTCCAATGGCAAATTGGCTTCGGAAGATATTTCAAAGGTTTTTGAGAAATTTGCTTCGGAAGAGAATTTACACTCAGAGATTTTTATTTTAAGGAGAATAAATACTTCTGAAGGTAAATTGCTTTTGGAAGAAACTTGTTTTTTGAAAACATACAGAGTACTTAAGTTGATTTTAAGCTTCGGAAGATATTTCAGAAATTTCTTCCAAAGGCAAAAGTACTAAATAAATTATTTGTTTCATAAGGCATAAACTTCTTCCGAGTAATTTTAAATCTTCCGAAGAGATCAAGATTTTCAAAAATCTAATAAAAGTCTTTTGAAAAGATTTTCTTCCAAAGAAAACAAGGGCTTATGAAGGTGATAAAATAGAAACCTTAGGACACACAGGTTTTAGAAATAAATATGATTCAGTTTTAAAAAAATCTATTCAAAGTTAATCATACCAATAGCTGATACGAGATATTTAAATCTCTGCTCATTAAAAGCTTTGGTGAACAGATAAACATATTGTTCATTTGTGTTAACTTTGACTAGTTTGATTAAACTTTTTTCAAAATTATCTCTGATCAAATGATACCTGATATTAATATGCTTTGTCCTTGAGTGCTGCACAGGATTCTCTGTGATTGAGATAGCACTGTTGTTGTCTATGTGGATGGGAGTCTCTTTAAACTTGAATCCATAGTCCAACATCTGATTTTGAATCCAAAGCACTTGAGCACAACATCTTGCAGCAGCAATGTATTCAGCCTCAGTAGTTGATGCAGACACACAAGATTGTTTCTTACATTGCCAAGAGACTACTCTTCCACCAAGAAATTGACATCCCCCTGATGTAGACTTTGCAGTCATGTTGCAACAACCATAGTCACTATCTGTATAAGCATACAGATTAAAGTCAGAATTCTTTGGATACCAAAGGCCAATGATAGAGCACCTTTGAGATATCTTAATATTCTTTTGACACTGACCAGGTGTGACATCTTGGGGTTGGCTTGATATCTTGCACAAATGCATGTAGCAAACATAATATCTTGCCTGCTAGCTGTGATGTACATAAGAGACCCAATCATTGCCTTGTAGAGATGTTCATCAACACACTCCCCCTCAAGATCAGGTCCAAGGGAGTGATTTCTGGATATGGGTGTCTTAGAAACCTTACAATCAGTCATGTTGAATCTTTTAAGTATGTCTTGTACATACTTTGACTGACTTATGAAGATGCCATTGTCAACTTGCTTCACTTGAATTCCTAGAAAGAAATTGAGTTCCCCCATGGCACTCATTTCAAACATGTCCTTCATCAGCTTCTCAAAGTCTTTGCAGAGCTTTGGATTAGTTGACCCAAAGATAATGTCATCTACATATACTTGAACTAGCATTATGTCATATCTTGTTCCTTTGATGAAGAGAGTTCCATCTATAGTACCCCTTTTGTAGCCATGTTGACAGAAATACTGAGATAGAGTCTCATACCACTTCCTTGGTGCTTGGTGCAGCCCATAAAGAGCTTTATCAAGCCTGTAGACATAATCAGGATGATCAGGATCTGCAAACCCTGGTGGTTGTCTGACATACACCTCTTCATCAATCACCCCATAAAGAAAAGCACACTTGACATCAAGTTGGTAGACCTTGAAGTTTTTGGATGGAACAAAAGCTAGGAATATTCTAACAGCTTCAAGTCTTGCTACAGGAGCAAAAACATCTGTGTAGTCAATTCCTTCTTCTTGAGTATACGCTTGAACAACTAGTCTTGCCTTGTTCATGATGACAAGTCCTTTATCATCCTTCTTATTCCTAAAAACACATTTGGTTCCTATGGTAGTCTTCCCTTGAGGACGAGGACATAGGCTCCAAACCTTTTGCCTTTTGAATTGAAGCAGCTCCTCTTGCATAGCTTCAACCCAACTGGGACAATTTTCTTTAGAGCCTCATCAATTTTCTTTGGCTCTATCTGGGACAAGAAACAAGAGTGAAGACAAACATTTGCTTCATGGGTTTGTCCTCTTGTTCTCACCCTTGAATCAACATCTACAATGATGTTTGTGGTAGGATTAGACTTGTGGATCCTTAGCTAAGGGATCACAGCAAGTTGCTTAGACGAAAAATTTTGATCTGGCAAAGAAGATTCACCCTCCACATCAGCACACTTATCAAGATTGACTTGATCCAATGAGTGTGTGACATCATTGATGTTGTCTTCAATGCAGTGGTTATCAGCATCAAGAAATTATTGATCACTTTCACCACCACCATTTTCTCCAACATTTGAAGCTCCTTCCTCCGAGTTTTATGCCTCTAAGCTGGAATTTAAAGGCACCTCAGAAGCATCAGCAGAATTTGTCATTGATGTGCTGGTAGAAGCTTCATTTGCCGGATTAGTTACCACTGGAGCTGAAGATGTGTAACTTGAAGGTCTTCTGAGCTCAAATCTTGGGTCAGGATCACCTGTAGGTAATATATCTGTATATCCTGATACATTCTCAGAAGATTTGTTAAAACAGTTGGTAACTAAATCAAGATCAAATAGCTAATCCGGACCAAAACCTTTCACACTGGGAGTGTGCTCATTAAAAGTCACATTGGCTGACTCCACAACTACTCTAGTTCTGAAATTATATACTCTATAAGCTTTAGCTTGAGAAGAGTATCCAATAAAGTTTCCATCATCTGATTTCTCAGCAAACTTGGCAATTTGATCATTGGTATTCAAGATGGTACAAGGACATGCAAATGATCTAAGAAAACCAATGAAAGGTTTTCTCTTGTGCCAAAGTTCATAAGGAGTCTTACCATGTGTCTTAACCACTAAAACTCTATTTTGCACATAGCAAGCAGTGTTCACTGCCTCTGCCCAGAAGGTGATGGGCAGTTTAGAGTCAGACAACATAGTTTTTACAGCTTCAATTAGTGTCCTGTTTTTTCTTTCAACAACACCATTTTGCTGAGGAGTCCTGGGAGCACTATATTGTCTTGTAATACCTTTTTCATCATAAAATGTATCAAGGATTTGATTCTTAAATTCACTTCCTTGATCACATCTTATAGTTTTGACCTTGTGATCACATTGATTCTCAATCTTTAAGATGAAATTCTTCAGAATCTCAGGAGTCTCATCTTTAGTTCTAAGAAAAAAGACCCAAGTGAATCTTGTAAAAACATCTGTGATCACCAAAAAATAAGAGGTCCTTTCTAGACTCATTACACTGGTGGGGCCAAATAGATCAATATGTAATAAGTGTAAGGGATTAATGATAGAATTTCTTTCCTTTGGCTTATGAGATACCTTGTGTTGCTTCCCTTTTAGGCATGCAACACAGTGGTCATCACTTGTAAACTCTTTCTTTGGTATTCCAGTTACCAAATCATTCTTAATTAATTTATTCATGTTTTTAAAGTTTACATGGCACATTCTTTTATGCCAGAGGAAAGATTCATCATTATTTGATTTAGACAGAAAGCATGAAACTTCTCCTGAGGGAGATGTTTCTTGCAAGTCCATCTTGTACATGTTCCCTTTCCTAGGGGCTCTTAGCAAGATGTGCTCATGAGGAATGACCACCTCGGGCCTGAGAACAATACACTCATGCTTAGTGAAGAGCATGTTATGACTCTGATCACAAAATTAGGATACACTCAGAAGATTGTACTCAAGCTCCTTGACAAAGTTTACCTTTTCAATGTTGAGCTTACCATTTGTGACCTTGCCCCTTCCAGTAATGTAACCTCCTGCATCTCCTCCAAACGCAACTGGTCCTCCATCAATTCTTTCAAACTTTTGGAGTAGTGACCTATTTCCTGTCGTGTGTCTGGAACAACCACTATCAATGATCCATATATTTCTGTTTGTCTTGAGCTGTTCCTGCACAAAAGAGATGATTGGTTACATTTGGAAACCCAAGCCTTATTGGTCTTGGGCTCATCAAAAGAAGTTGAAGACAATGCAATAGTAATTGATCCTATAGTCATGCTAGAAGGATCATTTGCTGATGTTGATGAAGAATTTTCAGCCATTTGGTTTTTCTTTGACTTCCACACCACCTTTGGAAGCTTAGACTTGACCTTCAATACTTCAGAAGTTTTGATGACTGGACCTTCGGAAGATCTTGCTTTCACTGCAGCAGGCTTCAATGCTTCGGAAGTATCCCTTTCTTCCGAGACCAAATTTTCTTCCGAAGGCAAGTTTCCAAAAGAGACCAAATTTTCTTCCGAAGGCAAGTTTCCACTTGTCTTCTTCTTCATTTTGGAGCTTCCGAAGGAGACAGATTTTCCTTCCGAAGCTTGCTTCTTCTTTTCCAAACTCTTAGAAGTTTCTTTCTTGGTCATGTGGAGAGTACTTTTTGGATTGTAAACAAAATTTTTAGCAAGATGAGAAGTACTTCCACACATAACACAGTCCATTTTCTTCCTTCTAGGAGTTTTCCTTTGTAAACAAGGCTGAACTTGATCACTTTCCTTCTCCATCTTCACCTTTGCAGATGTTGTGGCAGTTCTAGTAGTGATAGAACTACCTTTGGAGCTGGATGGTTCAGGTTGTACAGTAGTGATGCACAACTGATCACCCTTCTTCTTGATGATGGGATGATTTGGACATGAACCAGAACTCTTGTTGATGGAGTTCAAGTTGGTGTTTTCAGCCTTTGCAACTTCAAATCTTGCAGAGATAAAGACTTGTTTCTGTGTAGAATTGAAGGTGGCATTGATCTCTTGAGCCTTTTTGGACTTTCTTTTGGCCTTCCCGATCAAGTTCTTTCTTCTTTATTTGGTAATCCCAACAGCTTTGCTCTCCTCAGAGGGATGGTGACCCTTCTTAGAATGCTCTTCTTCACTCTTCACAAAGCCATTCTCCACCATCTTCTCTTCATCCTCTTCAGTCACAGGATCTATGAGGGGAAGCTCATCTTCACAAGTTCCACACCTAGGAGATCTTACAGACAGGATTGTGTGTGGAGGAGCTATCTCACAAGATCCTAGTCCCTGCTTATTTTGATAACAAACTTTTGCATGAGAGGATGAGGATATTATGTTCTTGAAGGTCTCTTCTTCAAGAACACAATTTCTGCCTTGGCTTTGCTGATCACAAGCTCAGCCTGGCATTCAATTAATTTAGTGATGAGATCTTTAATCTGAGTCATGTAGTTTGTATGCTCATGTTTAAGAGTTGAAATGGTTTTCTCTAAGTCATCTATCTTTAGTTTATAATCATTTTTAGCTCTTTTAAAATCAGCTTTTAAGATATTTAAGGACTCAAGATCAGATATCATTTCTAAATTATAGGATCCGTATCTATTAACTTTAGCAATGCATTCAGGAGTACAAAGATGTTCCAATACCTTGGCTTCATCGTGGTTTGCCATGAGTGCTTGGTTTGGAGATCCATCTTCCACCTGAAAGCTCCAGTCAAAGCCTCCTTCTTTAACAACAACTGCAGCTTGCTGCTTTGGCTTCCATTCTGAGGGGCTTTCTCAGTGTAGTTTGGTCTGGTTTGTGCTTGGCCACCATTTGTCCTTGGTGCCTTACACTCTCTTGCAAAGTGTCCCATCTGGTTACAGTTGTAACACTTTACTTTGCTTTTATCCAGCCCAAACTTTCCACTGGCTGCATTGCTTGGAATCTTTCTCCATGTCCTCTTGTAGAACTTCTTGGCTTTGTGAGTGAGAAGATCCATTTGCTGAACTATCTCCATATACTCTAGATCATCTGGATGGATACAGTCCAAATCTTCAGGAGTGAAGAGAAAGTTGCCTGAGGTTTCATCAGTAGAGACAAAAGCATGAGAAAAACTTGTCTCTTGAAAAGGAGTTCCTTGAGTGTAGCTTTCCCTTGGAGTCTCTATGAAGGTGATGAAAGGGCCCTTTTTAGTTGTCAGGGAAGCATATAAGATGATGTTGTGGTTTAATACTTTCCCTTTCAACCACATGGAGGGCTGAACTCAGTTGATTGCTGGAGTTACCAGATGAGTTTTGCATGTTCATCTCTATCTGGTAGCCACTAAGAATACCATACAGCTCTGTAAGAGTAAGAGTCTTAAGGTTCTCAGTCCTCTTGCTAACAACACAGTAATGTGTCCATTGTCTCGGAAGTGAGGACATAAACTTCCTTACAATGTCCCTGTTCTCAAGAGTTACTCCAACATCCATTAGAGTATTCACAATCTCAACATTCCTGAAGTATTGTTTAGTCATGGTTTCACCTACCTTGAAGGTGAAGTTTTCAAACTGCTGCTTCAGGAGATCATTTTTGTTCTCCTTTGCTTCAGTAGACCCCTCATACATCAGCTTCAGTGCTTCCCATAGTTGCTTGACAGTTTTGCACCTCTTGAAGCCTCTGTAGATGGAGTTTGGAAGAGCAGTTTGAAGGGCTGTCATGGCTTTCTGATCAATCTCTATTCTTTTCCTATTTGCTTTAGAGTAATCAGCCACAGCCTTAGGAATCATACACCACCAGTAGCAGAAGTGGTGCTTGGTATGTAAGGTCCTTCAACAACAGAGTCCCACATCCTGGAGTCTTGAGACTTGATGAAGCCTTCCATTCATTGACACCGAGTATCAAAGTCTTCAGAAGTGATCAGTGGAGACTTTGTCATAATTCTAGTTCCCATATAAGCTTTGGTAATAGCTGCTATTTGAGTTGTTAAGTATTTTGTATGTGAGAGGGATCTTAAGATGGTAAGACCTTATATCAAGAGCCTGAAAAGCTCTGATACCAAATGCAGGACCGGTGAAGAGTATGCACTCACAACACAACAACACAATGATGAGAGTTGCTTAGAACACTTAACAAATCAAATAGGGAACTGGTTAACTTGTTAATGAAGGATGCTAAGAACACAAGTAAATATGAGACAGAACAAGATGGCAAACAACACAAGTAGTTGGTTTTCAATAATGCTGTATATTACTTCTCAAGTTCTATTACAAATGTTACAAAGCATACGATAGAAAGTTACAAGTACTTGAGATACTTTATACTACATCCTACAGCCGGCCATACTTTGAAGCGCAGCTGGATACAATTGACTAGACAACTACAAAATCAAATGTAGAGTCAAAAGGCAGATTGGCCTTTTGACTAGTGACTATGACATGCCATAGCTCACATCCTAATATATTACAAAAAGGATAAAAGTACATAAAGTAGAACGCATGGACTTAAGACCTCAATGTACAGTTACCAAAAGCATGGACCTTTCACCAACTCATGTAAGTTGGTGAGTTTAAAGAGTAGCAGCGGAAAGGTGGTCCAGCTTTATGGTAAAGTACATCAGATAAAGACATATCTCTAAAAGTCTTTGGAAGAAATATATCTTCATTCTTTGGCTTTGAAAGACTTGGTGTTTGAAGCTTCGGAAGACTTCACTTTTGGCTTCGGAAGATGTTGGTCTTGGCTTCCGAAGCTTCGGAAGACTTGGTCTTCATTCCCTACATATATATATATATATATACATATATTGTTGATACATCATGTTCCTAGTTTATGTTCTTAATGTAAAAGTCTTTCATTTCTTATACATGTGTAATGTAACTACTTAATGAAATATGATATGTTCTTGATGTTTATTTATCTTTAAATATTTCATATTATTGGTGGTTATTCATGCTAATGGACCATACTTATGAACCATACGCATGAATGAATCATACTTATGGACCAGTCGCACGACTGAACCAGGAGACTGGATCAGTCGTATGACTGAGACATAAGATTGACTCAGTCGCACGACTGAACCTTCAGTCGTGCGTATGAATCTGTAAGGATTCCTATAAGTCTGATGCAAACCAAAACATCCAAAGTCTCTCTGCAAGCAATACACAAAAGAACTGAAGTAGAATTGCTTCGGAAGTTTTACACCACGCACTAGAAATATTCTAAGTGTAAAATCTTCCAAAGCCAAGACCAACATCATCCGAAGCCAAAAGTGAAGTCTTCCGAAGCTTCAGAGACAAAGTCTTCCGAAGCCAAATAGTGACGACAGATTTCTTCCGAAGACTTTTAAGGATATGCCTTTATCTGATGTACTTTACCATAAAGCTGGACCACCTTTCCGCTGCAACTCTGTAAAGTCACCAACTTACATGAGTTGGTGAAAGATCCATGCTTTTGGTAACTGTACATTGAGGTCTTGAGTCCATGCTTTCTACTTTATGTCTCTTTATACTTTTTTGTAATATATTAGGATGTGAGCTATGGCATGTCATAGTCACAAATCAAAAGGCATACATGCCTTTTGATTCTACAATTGATTTTGTTTGTGTCTAGTCAATTGTATCCAGCTAGCTTTCAAAGTATAGCCGGCTATAGGTTGTAGTATAAGTATTCCATGTTCTATTATCTTTCTTTATGCTTTGTAACACTTGTAATAGAACCTGAGAAAGCAATATACTGCATCCTAGAAACCCAATCTCTTGTTTTGTCTCTTACTTGTTACTTGTGTTCTTAGTATCATTATTGTGGTTAATCCAGTTTACTGTTTGATTAAGTTTGGTTAATCTCCTCTTTGTTGTTGTTGTGTTGTAATTGACCACCCTTCACCGGTCCTGCAATTGGTATCAGAGCTTTTTAGGCTCTTGATATAAGATCTCACCATCTTAAGATCCCTCAACACACAAATACTAAACTTTCAAATGGCATTCATTTCAAAGACTGATATGGAAACTGGAACCATGAACAAGTCCCCACTGATCACTCTTGATGACTTTGATACCTGGTGTATAAGAATGGAAGGTTTCATCAGGTCTCTAGACTCAAGAATGTGGGAGTCTGTTGAAAATAGACCTTTCATACCCAACACTCCTTCTGCTACTGGTACTGGTATGATCCCCAAAGATGTGGCTAACTACTCTGATGAAGATAGGAAGAGAGTAGAGATTGATAGAAAAGCCATGACTGCTCTTCAAACTGCCCTTCCAAACTCTGTGTACAGAGGTTTCATGTAACACTCGGAAATTTCCTTTGTAGCCGACGAGAGAGGAAAAAGAAATAAAGTCCAAAGTCGAGGGACCAAACCCGCCAACGAGAGAAACTTCGACGCACGGGAGTATAAAAGGGGGAGAACACCCCTATTCTCCCCATTTTTCAGCCAAGGGAGGAGAAGAGAGAAAGGAGAGAAAAGAGAGGAAGTGTTGGCCCGGGTTGGTTCGAGTAGCCAAAATCGACGAGGAGCGAGTCAAATCGAAGCTCTACTCGACGGGATCGTTAAGGTGAGTTCTAGAACCCCTCTTTTACATGTTTTCAACTGATTTGGGGCTGGAACATGTCCAAAAACCTATTTTCGAGTTTTTGGGTGAAAACCCGTTTTGATGCATGTATGTATGTGTATGATGCGTTTGAGGCTCGATTTCTTGCTTTGTTATGCTTGTATGAGGTCATGGTATGTTTCCTTAACCTTTAGAAGGGTTGATTTGAGCTTAAAAGAGGTTTGGAAGGTGTTGGAGGTCGAAAACCCGCGGCTGCAGTCGACCTAACTGCACTCTGCACCAGCTAGGGCTAGGCGACCGACTGGAGGACGATTGGAGGCCATTCGGCCGATTGAGGTGCGACTGAGGTCCATACGCACGTTTGCTATGTGACTGAGGTCCATACGCATGATGGTCATGCGATTGGAGTTCATGTGCTTGGGAGTCATGCGACTGAGGGATGGTGCGACTGAGGTTCATTCGCACGGAGGTTATGCGACTGAAGCCCATACGCATGAAGTCATGCGACTGAAGGCCATACGTATGAGAGTTATGCGACTGGGAGTCCATTCGCATAGAGGTCCATTCGCCCATAGTCCATTCGCATAGGGTCCATTCGCATAGTTGCCCATTCGCCTAAGTGTTCAGAGATGATAGCCGGGATGAAACTCCTCGACGATGTGATGGGCATGGATGGTATAGGGTGACGCAGGATGATGAGATTATGATGATAATGTTGATGGAGATGATGGTAATATGCATGATGTTATGTGTTATGTTAGGCACGGCAGTGCGTGTGATGCGTAGTATGTATGATGTGCGTGATGTGATGTATGAGTGGTGCGTGTGTATGATGGTGCCGTATGTTTATGTTTATGTTCTGTTCCTTGCTAGGTATGTTTATCTTTCTATGGCTTTGCATTGAATGTTAATGAATGAAAAGAAAGTATTATGTAACGTAAAGTGAAAGATAATGAAAAGAGGAACGTAATGAATGAATGCATGCATTAATGAATGAATGAAATCATGTGAGGTATGTAAATGAAGTGTAATGAAGTGCACGGCTCTAATGCCTTAGGCTCAACCGTGAGAGGTTCAGCTAGTCTATAGTGTGCACGCAGGGGTTCCAGTCTTTGTGACTGACCTTCGATGATGTACCCATGTCGATAGGGGTGATGTACCCATTTCGATGGGGGTGATGTACCCATGTCGATGGGGGTGATGTACCCACTTCGGTGGGGGTGTAGTACCCACTTCGTTGGGGGTGTAATGTATGATGGTTACCCGGGTTACGCATAACTCCGGGGGTGTAGCATGAAGCCATGCATATGTATGAGGTGAGCAACCCGGTCGTTGCAAAAGACTCGAGTACGTGCTATCGTGATGTTGCCTTGGGGTGAGCAACCTTGTTGTTGCAAAAGACTCGGATAGCTTGCTATCGTGATGGGCAATGAGGTGAGCAACCCTAGGGGTGCAAAAGACTCGGATAGCGTACATTCATTGAGATGGCTATTGAGGTGAGTGACTTGGTGTTGCAACAGCCTCGGATGGAGTTCAATCCCTGTGATTGACTCGTATGGGATCTTTGTCGGGTATCCCGGTGTTGTGTCAGTCTTCGGACATGAGTCGGGGGCTTGTGAGCAGGTCCCGGCACAGCATCAGCTTTCGAGCATGAGTCGGGGATATTGCATAAGACAAGATTCGAGTAAGGAAGGGTAATGAGTAAAGAGATGAATGAAAGAATGAATGTATGAAATGAACGAAATGGAATATCCTAATAATGTATGAAATGAACGTTAACGAATGATTCTAATAATGTATGAAATGGGATCCTTGTCATTCGACCTCAGTAATCGTGGCTGTGTGCCATGAAGAGGGTAAAGTCTGACAGGATCTAGAAAGAAGTGAAAGATAATGATGTATGATGAATGATGAATGTAATGAACGTAATGACGAAGATAATAATGATATTATCTGTATGTAAGTATGATGTGTAAAACGCATGTATGTAACGGATGTTTTTATAAAGAAAGTAAAGAATGGTTTTAACGAAAGAAAAGTATGCTTTATTTTATAAAACTAGAACTCACTCAGCAACGCTGACTTTGATGTGTTTCCAGTTGGCAGGTATGTTGTTGAGGATGGCACGGGGCGGCTACTCAGCGCATTTTGGATGGCATCTTTATGTTGAATGCTTTTGTAATAAATGTGTCATGATATTGTTAAAAAGACGATTGTACTATTGTGCAAAAGTATTTTGATGGAATGAAATTATGTTTTTAATGTTTCCGCTGCAACTATTTATGAAAGGAAAATGTAAATATATGTTTTATGTGCGATGAATGACCAACTGTAAGCGTCCCGGGAACGGGGCCTTACATTTCAAGAAGTGCAAAACAGCTAAACAACTGTGGGATGTACTAAAACTGATGTATGAAGGCTCCTATGAAGCCAAGGAGAACAAGAAGGATCTCCTGAAGTAGCAGTTTGTCACCTTCAAAACAGGTGAAACCATGACTCAGCAATACTTCAGGTATGTTGAGATAGTGGATACCCGTGTGGATGGAGGAGTTCCTCTTGAAAATAGAGATATTGTAAGGAAGTTCATGTCCTCACTTTCTAGGCAATGGACACACTATTGTGTGGTGATAAAGAGGACTGTAAATTTCAAAACTCTAACTCTGACAGAGTTATATGGGATTCTCAGTGGATACCAGATGAAGATGAACATGCAAGGTTCATCTGGCAACTCCAACAATCAATTGGGTTCAGCCCTGCATGTGGTTGAAAGGTATAGCATAGAACCCCAACATTATCTCATATGCTACCCTGACAACTCACCAAAGGGTCCATTCCAACATTATCTCATCACTTTCCCAGAGACACCCAGGGAGAACTACACTCAAGGAAGCCCATTCCAAGGGACAAGCTCTTCTCAAGCCTTTGTGTCTTCTGATGAAAGTTGTGGCAACTCTCTTTTCACTCTTGAAGACCTGGATTATATCCATCCAGATGATCTGGAATATATGGAAATAGTCCAGCAGTTGGCTCTTCTCACTCATAGAGCCAAGAAGTTCTACAAGAGAACTGAAAGTAGGTTTCCAAGTAATGCAACTAGTGGAAAGTTTGGCTTAGATAAAAGCAAAGTCAAGTGTTACAACTGTAACTTGATGGGCCACTTTGCTAGAGAGTGTAAGGCACCTAAAACAAATGGTGGCCAAGCACAAACCAGACCAAACTACACTAACAAAGCCTCTCAGAATGAGAAGCCAAAGCAACAAGCTGATGTTGCTGTTGAAGAAGGAGGCTTTGACTGGAGCTTTCAGGTGGAAGACGCTTCTCCAAACCAAGCACTAATGGCAGATCATGATGAAGCCAAGGTATTGGAACATCTCTGTACTCCTGAATGCATTGCTAAAGTTAACAGATACAGGTCCTATAACTTGGAAATGAGGTCTGATCTTGAGTCCTTAAACATTTTAAAATCTGATTTTTGAAAGTCTGAAAATGATTATAAACTAAAGATAGAGGACTTAGAGAAAATCATTTCAGTTCTAAAACATGACCATACAGATTTTAGGACTCAAATCAAAGATCTCATAACCAAGCTGACTGAGTGTCAGGCTGAGCTTGTGATCAGCAAAGCCAAGGCAGAAAAGAGTGTTCTTGAATTAGAGACCTTCAAGAACATGATATCCTCATCCCTGCACAACAAGGTGTGTTATCAAAATAGACAGGGACTGGGATCCAATGAGATAGCTCCTCCACACACAATCTTGTCTGTAAGATCTCCTAGGTGTGGAACTTGTGAAGATGAGCTTCCTCTCTTAGATCCTATAAGTGAAGAGGATGAAGAAGAAATAGTGAAGAATTTCTCTGAGAAGAATGAAGAGGAGGATTCTAAGAAGGGCCACTATCCTTCTGAGGAGAAGAAGATTACTGTGATGACCAAGTCAATGAGAAAGAACTTGATCAGGAAGAGCAAAAGAAAAGCAAGAAGATTCAAGAGATCAAGGCTACTTTTGACTCTAAGCAGAAACAAGTTTTTATCTCTGCAGGGTTTGAAGTAGTAAAGACTGGAGACATCAACCAAAACTCTTCAGCTAAGAGTTCTGGTTCTTGTTCAAATCATCTCAGTACCAAGAAGAAGACTGATCTGCTGTGTACCACTGCTGCACAGCCTAGACCATCAAACTCCAAGAACAGTTCCTAGCCCATAAGAACTGTCTCAGCATCTGCAAAGATGAAGGTGGAGAACAGATGTGACCAAAGATAGTCTTGCTCTCATAAAGAGACTCTTGTGAAAAAGAAAATGTTATGTGTCATGTGTGAAAGCGCCTCTCACATTGCTAAGGATTGTCCATACAATCCTAAAAGTACTGTCCATATGACCAAGACAAAGTCTTTAAAGAGTTTCAAGAAGATTCAAGCTTCGGAAGGAAAGTCTGTTTCCTTCGAAAGCTCCAAATCAAAAAAGAAGGCAAATTGAAAATTACCTTCAGAAGAGAAGTTGGTCTTGGAAGAAAGGAATTCTTCCGAAGCACTGAAGTCTGCTGCAGTGACTGTAGAATCTTCTGAAGGTTCAGTCATCAAAACTTCCGAAGTCCCAAAAGTTTTCGAAGTTTTGAAGGTCAAGTCCAAAACTTCAAAGGTGCTGTGGAAGTCTAAGAAAGACCAAGTGACTAAAGTTTCTCCATCAACAACAACTCAAGATCCTTCTAGCACAACCATAGGATCTATTACTGTTGCATTACCTTCTATTATACTTAATGAGCCCAAGACATGTAAGGCTTGGGTTTCCAAATGTAACTAATCATTTTCTTTGTGCAGGAACAACTCAAGAAAAACAAGAATGTCTGGATCATTGATAGTGGTTGTTCTAGGCACATAACAGGCAATAGGTCACTACTCCATAACTTTGAGAGGATTGATGGAGGACCAGTTTCTTTTGAAGGAGATGAAGGTGGTTACATTTCTGGAAGGGGCAAGGTCACAAATGGTAAGCTCAGCATTGAAAAGGTAAACTTTGTAAAGGAGCTTGGGTACAATCTTCTGAGTGTATCCCAATTTTGTGATCAAAGTCATAACATGCTCTTTACTGAGCATGAGTGCATTCTTCTCAAGCCTGGAGTGGTCATTCCTCATGAGCACATCCTGCTTAGAGCCCCCAGGAAAGGGAATGGACTTGCAAGAAACATCTCCCTCCGGAGAAGTTTCATGCTTTCTGTCTAAAGCAAATAGTGATAAGTCTTTCCTATGGCATAAAAGAATGTGCCATGTAAACTTTAAGAATATGAATAAACTAATTAAACATGATTTGGTAACTGGAATGCCAAAGAAAGAGTTTACAAGTGATGATCATTGTGTTGCATTCCTAAAAGGGAAGCAACATAAGGTATCTCACAAGCCTAAGGAAAGGAACTCCATCACTACTCCCTACACTTATTACATATGGATCTCTTTGGTCCCACCAATGTAATGAGTCTAGGAAGGACCTCTTATTGTTTGGTGATCACAAATGATTTTACAAGATTCACTTGGGTTTTCTTTCTTAGAACTAAGGATGAGACCCCTAAGATTCTGAAGAATTTCATCTTAAAAATTGAGAATCAAAATGATCACAAGGTCAAAGCCATAAGATGTGATCAAGGAACCGAATTCAAGAATCAAATCCTTGATACATTTTGTGATGAAAAAGGTATTACAAGACAATATAGTGCTCCCAGGACTCCTCAGCAAAATGGTGTTGCTGAGAGGAGAAACAGGACACTAATTGAAGCTGCAAAAACTATGTTGTCTGACTCTAAACTGCCCATCACCTTCTGGGCAGAGGCAGTAAACACTGCTTGCTATGTGCAAAACAGAGTTTTAGTAGTTAAGACACATGGTAAGACTCCTTATGAACTTTGGCACAAGAGAAAACCTTTCATTGGCTTTTTTAGGTCATTTGTATGTCCTTGCACCATCTTGAATACCAAAGATCAAATTGCCAAGTTTGCTGAGAAATCAGATGATGGACACTACATTGGATACTCTTCCCAAGCTAAGGCTTATAGAGTATACAATCTCAGAACTAGAATTGTTGAGGAGTCAGCCAATGTGACTTTCAATGAAGACACACCCTGTGTGGCTGGTTCTGGTCCTGATTGGCTATTTGATCTTGATTTAGTTATCAACTGTTTTAATAAATCTTGTGAGAATGTTTCAGGATCTGCAGAAAATTTAAATACAGGTGATCCTGATCCAAGATTTGAGCTAGGAAGACCTTCAACTCATACATCTTCAGCTCCAGTTGGAACTACTTCAGCAAATGAGGTTTCTATCAGCACTACAATGACAAATTCAGCTGATACATCTAGGATGCCTTCAAATTCCAGCTCAGAGGCTTCACAACTAGATAAAAATACCTCAATTGTGGATGACAACAATGGTGATGGTGAAAGTGATCAGGAATTCCTTGATGCTAATAACCACACCATAGATGACAACATCAATGATGTCACACACTCATTGGATCAAGTCAATCTTGATAAGTGTGGTACTGTGGAGGGTGAATCATCTATGCCAGATCTAAATTTCTCAAATTTGGATCTCTCTCAACAACTTGTTGTGATCCCTCAGCTTAGGATACACAAGTCTCACCCCACCACAAACATCATTGGAGATGTTGTCACAGGGGTAAGAACAAGAGGACAAACCCATGAAGCAAATGTTTGTCTTCACTCTTGTTTCTTATCTCAGATAGATCCAAAGAAAGTTGATGAGGCTTTAAAGGATGGAAGTTGGGTTGAAGCTATGCAACAAGAATTACTTCAATTCAAAAGGCAAAAAGTTTGTAACCTTTGTCCTCTTCCTCATGGGAAGACTACCATTGGAACCAAACGGGTTTTTAGGAATAAGAAGGATGATAGAGGCATTATCATCAAGAACAAGGCAAGACTAGTTGTTCAAGGATACACACAAGAAGAAGGGATTGACTGCACTAATGTCTTTGCTCCTGTAGCAAGATTAGAAGCTATTAGAATATTTCTGGCATTTGCTGCATCCAAGAACTTCAAGGTCTTTCAACTTGATGTAAAGTGTGCTTTTCTGTATGGAGTGATTGATGAAGAGGTGTATGTCAAACAACCACCTAGTTTTGTAGACCCTGATCATCTTGATTATGTCTGCAAGCTTGACAAAGCTCTTTATGGGCTGCATCAGGCACTCAGGAAGTGGTATGAGACTTTGTCTGAGTATCTTTGTAAACATAGATACCTGAGAGGTACTATAGATGGAACTTTCTTCATCAAAGTACACGGAAATGACTTATTGCTAGTTCAAGTGTATGTAGATGACATCATCTTTGGTTCAACTAATCCAAAGCTCTGTAAAGACTTTGAGAAGCTGATGAAAGACAGATTTGAAATGAGTGCAATGGGAGAACTCAATTTCTTTCTGGGAATTCAAGTGAAGCAAGTTGAAGATGGCATCTTCATAAGTCAGTCAAAGTATGTTCAGGACATACTCAAGAGGTTCAACATGACTGATTGTAAGATTGCTAAGACACCCATAGCCAGAAACCACTCCCTTGGACCTGATCTTGAGGGGGAGTGTGTAGATGAACACTTATACAGGGCTATGATTGGGTCTCTTATGTATCTTACAGCTAGCAGGCTTGATATCATGTTTGCTACATGTATTTGTGTAGGATATCAAGCCAACCCTAAGATGTCTCTCCTCATCACTGTCAAAATCATTTTAAGATACCTCAAAGGTGCTTCAACACTTGGTTTATGGTATCCAAAGAATCTTGACTTTAATCTGTATGCTTATACAGATAGTGATTATGGTGGTAAGTCTACATCTAGGGGATGTCAATTCCTTGGTGGAAGGGTTGTCTCATGGAAATGCAAGAAACAATCATGTGTGTCTGCATCAACTGCTGAGGCTGTATACATTGCTGCTGCAAGTTGCTGTGCTCATGTGCTTTGGATTCAAAATCAGATGCTGGACTATGTATTTAACTTCAAGGAGACTCCTATCCACATAGACAACAATAGTGCTATCTCTATCACTGAGAACCCTGTGCAGCACTCAAGGACCAAACACATCAATATCAGGTATTATTTAATAAGAGAAAACTATGAAAATGGATTAATTAAACTAGTCAAAGTTCATACAGATGAACAATATGCTGATCTGTTTACAAAAGCTTTTGATGAACAGAGATTTAAATATCTAATATCAGCTATTGGGATGATTAACTTTGAGTAGATCATTTCTTAAAACTAATTCTAATTATTTGTTAAAATATGTGTGTCCTAAGTTGTCTAGTTCATCACTTTCATAAGTTCATGTTTTCTTTGGATATCAAATCCTTTTTGAAGACTTTCCTTAGATTCTTGAAAATTTTCTGATCCTTCGGAAGATATACTTTTTGTTGGGTTTGATAGAACACAAGAAAACAAGTTTAACCTTTTAAACTTTCTGAAAACGCAGTGGAAGATTAGCATTATAACTTTGTTTATAAGTTGAAAATCATGTCCTTATGATGACATTTAGATGTATAAAACAAACCCATAATCAAAAGATCATAATATGTGAATAAACAAGCTATGAACATATGTTAAACTACATAAAATCACAGCTACAATGAGTTGTGATTACTACCTCTTTCAGCAGCTTAAAACCAACAGAAAAGGGGAGGTTTGATGCTCAAAATCGGCCAAGACTCCAAGAAAAGAGCCCTCAAGCTTGTATACCCCAAGCCTCCTTGCAAACACCACTTCTTGCTAGGGAGATGACACCAAAAACCCACTCCAAAACCTTGCAATGCTGCTGCCTGGCCGAAAATTTAGAGAGCAAGAGTGAGGAGGAGTTTTGTCTATTGCATGTGAAGAGATTGGATAGAGATCAAGCAAATCAAGACTAGTTAATATGTGTAGTGTTCAAGGTTAAAGGTCCAATCACAAAACAAGGGGGGGTGGCCGAAAATTGAATCCAAAAGGGTTTCCCCCTTTTTTAATTTGAACACATACACACAAGTTAAATGGTCTTGTAACTAGACATACAATTAACCATTTAATTGTATGTACAAGTTATATAACTTATACAATTAATCATTTAACTTATAAGTTATAATCTCTCATTATTATTTGGTGTCATCTAACCAATTTAAATAACACATCAAATAATATTATTGAACAAAATATCCTAATAAGTTGTTCCCTCTCATATGCAACTTATTTAGAAAACCCATTTTCTAAATTGGTGTAAATATTTAATTGCATGATCATATCATCAATTAAATATTAATTGGTCTTTGCTAAGCTTGTTATTGGGTATAACCCGACTTGGTTCATAACGTACTAACCACATCAATATTCTAAGTTTCTTGGGCACACAGAATCCTACAATTTCCCACTTGCCCAAGATTCATAGAAGATTGATGCAAGCAGTAAATACCGCCTAACAACGGTTTACTACCCTTAATACGCATGACTTATAGCCATTCAATAACATCATCCCTTTCAAGTACCCTACTTGAAATGATTTAGGTGAATCAATCATTTATCCTTTTGTTACAGATGTCATGTTAAATCCAAGAACACAGAATGATCATTCCTTGTTGACATCTAACTCTCAACGAATAAGAGGAACAAATTCCATCTTGACTACATACGTTTCTCACAAACACCTTGTTGGATTCTTTATGCCCAAGACACATAGGACATTGATGTGGTTAGTACGTTGTGATCCAAGTCGGGTCATACCCAATAACAAGCTTAGCAAACACCAATAAATATTTAATTGATGATATGATCATACAATTAAATAATTACACCAATTTAGAAAATGGGTTTTCTAAATAAATTGTATGTGAGAAGGAACAAATTATGAGGATATTTTGTTCATGGATATTATTTGTTATGTTGTTTAAATTAGTTAAGCAACATCAAATAATAAAAGTGTGTGTACATATTATATATAATTAAAAGGTTAATTATGTATAATATTTAAAACTTTTTTAAAAATTAAAAGGGAGATTTGAGATGAAACCCTAAGGGGATTAAGATGGTTCGGCCGCCCCATGGCAGCCTCTCTCTCTCTCTTTTTCTTTTGTGTTCTTGGAACAAAAGATCTTCTTGAACACACACATACTTCATCTAGCCCTTTCTCACATGCAAAATGGACACAAGAATTCGAGTTTCTCATCTGGAAGAGAAGTCTCACGGCTGGAACAAGGCTCCAGCAGCCTCTTGATGTCTCACGGCTGAAAGAAAGTTCCAGCAAGTTTCTTGATCTGATTTTGGTGTCAAATCCTAGCAAAGATGGTGTTTTCTTATAGGCTTGTGGGTATGATTGCTTGAGGACATCTATCTTGATGTTTTGGTCGTTCAAAAGCATCATCATCTTGATCAAATCCTCGGTTTTGACAGCTTCTGGAAGGTAGAGTTATTGTGTTGTTTTGGTTGTTTTGTTTTATCTTGATAACTAGTTCAAACACATATATTTGATCCTATGGTTTTGGGTTTGTTGAAACAAAGTTATGAGCTTTAATTTTTCAGATTACAACATGATATTAAGTTCATATTCCGCTGCGTTTTTCTTGTTTAAATGGTTAAACAACATTGTTAAGGTACAACAAACCCAACATTGGCATCAAGAGCCGGTTATGTGGATGATTAGTTTCATGTGTTCTTGTATAATTGGTTATATAAGGTTTAACAACCAATTTTAGGGCTGTTTTGTATTGATTTGATGATACCCCAATCTTTCAAGGTTATATCAAACATGCTAGTGATTAAACCTTGAAAGGAAAGATATCAATTTGGTTGATTGTGTTTTGTTTGGACAAAAGACCCTAGATTTTGGTTTATGTTGGCTGAAAATTTAGGGTCAATGGGGTTCATTTTGGTTCTTAGTATGATGTATATGGATACATAATTTTAGTGCATAACATAGCCTTGACCATGGTTGTTTTGGGTTTGGTTGATTATGGAATTGTCATGTTGATTGTATTCTTTCTTTATGGGTTGTAGTAATTTCTTTTGTGTTTCCTTTTGGTTTGTAATTTATTCATTCATTTGGCAATGTAATAAATAGATTAGGAGCATTTTTTCCTTTACTAGAAAATATGTATTAGGATGTATATATTTTGTAAAAGAAGATGCTCGGGAAGGAAGCACAAAAGGAAGACACAAAAGATGGACTTGAAGCATTTGGATGCAAGTTCAAGTGGGGGTCTTTGGAGATCTCATCATTTGTGTTATGTTGAACCCTTAGGAAAGACCTTATGACAACACTTGTGATGGCAAACAAGTGTAGTCAACTTAGTGGCTATGGTTATGCACATATGTTTGTATGATTATGCTTGTTTGGTTGTTTGTTGTATGATTGTTGTTTGATATTTGGATATGCATAACAAACTCATTAGCAAACTTAACAAGCTAGAAATTTATGGTTTCTAATCATTAAGTGGTTAATAAAAGGTTATTAAAAGGATTAATGATTTAATAAAAGAGGTTTTATTAAAAATAAACCATAGGGTACCATGTATTTGAAAGCATGCGAATACAAGGTACATAGAGTTTTCATAACTAGAATTAATGGAACTTAAATCCCTTTGGTAACAAGTCTAACACCATCCTTTTACACGACACTCGAATTTCTTGGGAACTATTTGTGGGATAAAGGTCACCTAACCACTTGTAGGGAACTTGTATCTTTGAGGTGAGTCTAACGTACTTGTGGGATAAAGGTCACCTAACTGCTTGTATGTGAAAACTCACACGTATGTGTAAGTAGGACGACTTGAATTGGAAACCATGTGATTAGGGTCACCGAAGCATGGCGTACAATGGTGTTGATGGGATTAAACATGCCGACTAAACATATGATGTTTAACCGATCCCATAAGACTAGAAGTTGCAATAGGTTGCAATTGTCAACTGTTGACTACCTTGTTAATTTAAATAATGGGATAAAGGTCACCTAACCATCATTTAAATGTAACGTTGGATTCTAGATTTTAATTATTAATTGTCTATGAGACATGTAAAGGGTATTAATAGTTAAAATTTAATTTTTCAGAAATACTAAAATGAACTTTGTAATTTTGTAGTAATGGCCGCAAACCACGATGCTACTACCCCGACCGTCCCTACCCTATCACCGAGAACCATCTTAAAAGGGGATCGTCTTAACCATAATAAACTTATGGACTCAATTTCGAAATTTGAGAATCGTTCTCAAAATGAGTAAAGGCCTATGTCCTTGACGATCCCATACCTCACCAACCAACGCTGTTGATGTTAAGGCCTTTTGACGATTGGCTTAGGCACACTAAGGATTCTGTGCAAGTATCCTACCTCATGTTGGGAATATGATTCCCGAACTCCAAAAGGGTTTGGAGCATCATGGGGCATATGACATGATAATTTAGTTGAAGGAAATGTTCCTTCAACAAACTTTAGTAGATTGCTACGATACGGTTCGAGCACTTTATACATGTCACATGGGAGAAACCCAATCGATATCATCTTATATATTCTTAAGATGAAAAGCCACATTGATAGCCTCCAGATGCTTAACTGTCCTGTCTCAAAGTAGTTGGCCAAGGATTTGACCCTTGATTGCCTAACTAAAGGTTTGAGACATTCATAATAAACTGTAATATGAATGGGTGGGACATGAGCATTGGTGAACTTCACGCAATGCTCAAAGCAACCGAGGCAGGGATGGGTAGAGAGGTTCTACCTATTCTCTCGATCAATGAGGAAGGCTATAATAAATGGCCAATCCCGATCCTAAGGAAATTATTGCCAAAGGAAAGGAATACATCAAAGCAAAGGTTAATGCGAAACCTCGAAAAGCCTAAGCTTATGAAGCCTAAGGTAACGAAGAACGTTCCATGCTTTGAGTATGGAGAGATAGGACAATAAATAGGAATTGTTCCTCCTATCTCAAGGAGTTGAAAGACAAGAGGGATGTTGGGCAAACCTCAAATACAATTTCCATGATTCACACATTGTATTAAATGTCATTTCTTCAAACACGTGGGTATTGGATACCGGATGTGAAACTCATTCTTGCAATTGTTGCAAAAGGGTTCAAAGAAATGTGCGCTTCAAGGAGGGAAACTCTATTTTGAGACTTTCAAATGGTTTGGAAGTTGTTCTCAAAATTTTGTATGCACCTAGTTTGACTAGGAACATAATTAATGTTTCCTATTGAAACAATGTGATCATGATTTAAAGTTTGTAAATAATGGTATTAAGTTTTATGGATGATGTATTTCATTTTAAGGACATGCCTTTTAGTGATATCCATGAATTGGTTCATGATAATTCGTCCTATAATGACTTATTATACACATTGAGCACCAAGAAACTTAAAATGGGTTTAAGTTATTATTATCTTTGACATTATCGTCTTAGTCACATAAACAAGAATTGGATTCAAACACTTCAAAAGAATGGTCTTTTGGAAACAAATGAAAATGTTTCATTTGATAAGTCTGAACCAAAAGACTTACTAGGAATGATACATTTGGATGTATGTAGTCCTTTTAAGACAATGACAATGATTGGTGAAAGATACTTCATTATTTTACCGACGATTACAGTCGCTATTATTGTGTGCACTTGATGACACATAAGTATGAAGCTTTTGAAATGTTCAAAATCTTCAATAATGAAGTAGAATATCAACTCTACATAACTATCTGTGTTCTTCATTCTGATAAAGAAGAAACTGAACCCTATTTGGATATGGTTCAATTTATTATGGCTATGAGCTTACCATCTTTATCATTTTGGGTTTTCGCATTGCTCTTTAAGTCTCATATTTTGAATATGACTAGGACCAAGAAAGTGTAGATTAGTTGAATATCCTAGAGACTGTATAGGATACTGTTTCTTCGACTCAACAGAGCAAAAGTATTTATTGCTCGAAAGGCTAAGTTCTTGGAAACCGAGTTCTTTATGGAAGGAATGACGTATAGAACTCTGGAACTTGATAAGGATCAAAATCCACAAGCCGGTACACTTTTGGTTGACACTAGCTACCAACAAGAGGTTGTTGATGATAATCAAGAGGTTGATAAATATACACAAAACGTTCACAAATCTGGTAGAGTTAGTATTCCATCTAAGTGATATGAATATTCAAAGAATGGATACTATGTGGTTGACCCCTATAGGCTAACCATATACCAAGATTTTGTGTCCAATTTGGATTGGAACAAATGGCTAGAAGCCATGAACGTAAGGATGCAATTCATGTATAACAACCAAGTTTGGGAATTGGTTGAACCTCCACTCAACTCCAAGCCGGTTGGATACAAGTGGGTTTTCAAGACGAAAACGGATATGCATGGAGACCTAAATACTTATAAGTCAAGACTTATAGCATAAAGTTTCCATCAAACTCAATTGGTTGAATATGATGAAACTCTTACGCCCGTGGCAATGCTAAAGTCGATTAGGATATCATGTGCCATAACTTCATATTTTGAATATGAGTTTTGGCAAATGGATGTCAAAACCGCTTTTCTTAATGAACGTCTCGAAGAGACTGTCCATACAGTTTAGCATGATGGTTTTGTCGATCCATGACATCCTAGTAATGCATATAAGTTAAAGTGATCAATCTATGGATTGAAACAAGCATCGAAAAGGTTATATATATATATATATATGAAGGCTAGTGGGAGCATAATTGTATTCTTAGTGTTGTATGTTGATGACACACTACTATTTGGAAATAATATTCCAACCTTGGAAGATGTTAAAACCTAGCTTGGAATATATTTTTCATATAAGATCTCGTTTAAGCCACCCATATTTTGGAATAAAGATCTATAAGGATAGATCAAGGTGGCTGATAAGGTTAAACCAAAGTGCATATATATATTGATAAAATCTTGAAAAGGTTCAAGATGAAAAACTCTTAGAAAGGTATGGTACCTATTCAAGGAGGGACAGTGTTGACTATGTCTCAATGTCCAAGCTCATAGGATGAGCAAAATCAAATGAATGATATCCCATACGCATCTGCTATAGGATCCATCATTTGTGTGATGATATACACTAGACCGGACGAGTCATGCTTATTAAGTATGACAAAGTAGATACCAATAGAAATAACCATCGGATGGCTCTTAAAAGTATATTGAAATACCTTAGTAGGACTAAGGATTTGTTTCTAATATACGGATCTATTGAAAAGGAAGTCGTTGTAAAGGGTTACACGGATGCAGGCTTCCAAAACTGATTGAGATGATTTTCGATCACAATCGGGGTATACTTCCATTATGAATGGAGAAAAAGTGTCCTTGAAAGGTTCAAAGCAAGACCCGGTAGCATTGTTCACTACAAAAATCCGAATACATAGCCGCTTCATTGGTAGCTTGGGAAGCTGCATGGATAAATTTGTCCATTGCTTATCTAGGGGTGGTCTCTACCATTCAAGACCCCTCGAAATCTTTGGTAATTACGTGGGTGGGATTGCTCAAATCAAGGAACCCCGTACTCATCAAAAGACTAAGCCCTTGAGCGGAGATTCAACATCATAAGGGATGGAGTTGAAAAGGGTAAAGATATGTATTCATAAAGTTCATAAAAGATCAAAACATTATGGATCCACTCACGAAGCTCCTTGCGAAGGCAAAGTATGAGGGTCATACTTGTGCCTTAGGACTTCGATATTCTAGTGATTGGAATTGATCTGTTTAGTATTTAATGTATGGAACAGTTGTAATTTTGACCTTTTGAGTCATGTTCCCTTTTAGCATGTTTACATCCATGAATATGTTTATTATTCTAAATGTCCGTAGTCGGTCATATTTGTGGGAACAGATATGAATGTAAGACTATTATGAACATGGATTGGTAGATATTTATATGGTATGAATATAGAGCAATTGGTTGCTACCAAGGTTCATAGATATTTGTGGGATACAAATATTGGACTGACCCGCGTCTCAATTTTACTACATGGAATCTTATTGATTGATCATAAGTAAATTTGAGTAAAGGCGAATATCATTTGGTATCCTCTGACCTGAGATACATATTGGGTTTTGATATTCACCAAGTGTTATACCTTGAGCTAGTTCTTCGCTGATATGAAATAATGGTCAGTACATAAGGCTATGTTCAGATATGACATAAGGTGATTGTGAGAAACGTATGTAGTCAAGATGGGATTTGTTCCTCTTATTCGTTGAGAGTATGATGTCTAAGGCCTGATTAAGTTAAATCAACAAGGAATGATCATTCTGTGTCCTTGGATTTAACATGACATCTGTAACAAAAGGATAAATGATTGATTCACCTAAATCATTTCAAGTTTGGAACTTGAAGGGGATGATGTTATTGAATGGCTTATAGTCATGCGTATTAAGGGTAGTAAACCGTTGTTAGGCGGTATTTACTGCTTGCATCAATCTTCTATGTATCTTGTGCAAGTGGGAGATTGTTTGGATTCTTTAGCCCAAGACACATAGGACATTGATGTGGTTAGTACGTTTGTGATCCAAGTCGGGTCATACCCAATAACAAGCTTAGCAAACACCAATAAATATTTAATTGATGATATGATCATACAATAAATAATTACACCAATTTAGAAAATGGGTTTTCTAAATAAATTGTATGTGAGAAGGAACAAATTATGAGGATATTTTGTTCATGGATATTATTTGTTATGTTGTTTAATTAGTTAAGCAACATCAAATAATAAAAGTGTGTGTACATATTTTATATTTAAAAGGTTAATTATGTATAATATTTAAAACTTTTGTAAAAATTAAAAGGGAGATTTGAGATGAAACCCTAAGGGGATTAAGATGGTTCGGCCGCCCCATGGCAGCCTCTCTCTCTCTCTTTTTCTTTTGTGTTCTTGGAACAAAAGATCTTCTTGAACACACACATACTTCATCTAGCCCTTTCTCACATGCAAAATGGACAACAAGAATTCGAGTTTCTCATCTGGAAGAGAAGTGTCACGGCTGGAACAAGGCTCCAGCAGCCTCTTGATGTCTCACGGCTGAAAGAAAGTTCCAGCAAGTTTCTTGATCTGATTTTGGTGTCAAATCCTAGCAAAGATGGTGTTTTCTTATAGGCTTGTGGGATGATTGCTTGAGGACATCTATCTTGATGTTTTGGTCTTCAAAAGCATCATCATCTTGATCAAATCCTCGGTTTTGACAGCTTCTGGAAGGTAGAGTTATTGTGTTGTTTTGGTTGTTTTGTTTTAATCTTGATAACTAGTTCAACACATATATTTGATCCTATGGTTTTGGGTTTGTTGAAACAAAGTTATGAGCTTTAATTTTTCAGATTACAACATGATATTAAGTTCATATTCCGCTGCGTTTTTCTTTTTTAAATGGTTAAACAACATTGTTAAGGTACAACAAACCCAACACACCTCGTGTCATACCTGAACATACCCTTATGTGCTGTCCACTATTTCAGGACAGTGAAGAATAAGCTCAAGGTATAATACTTGGTGAGTATCAAAACCCAATATGTATCTCAGGTCGGAGGATACCAAATGATATTAGCCTTTACTCAAATTTACTTATGATCAATCAATAAGATTCCATGTAGTAAAATTTGAGATGCGGGTTAGTCCAATATTTGTATCCCACAAATATCTATGAACCTTGGTAGCAACCCATTGCTATATTCATCCTTATGATATCAACCAATCAAGTTCATAATAATCTTACCCTCACACTTGTTCCCACAAGTATGAACGACTACGGACATTTAGAGTAAACAATTTACTCATGGATAAACATGCTAAATTGGAACATTAATTGAAACATTATAACCAATAATTTTTATTCAAATAATAAGAGTCCATATCCAAATACAAAATTTACAGATCAAATCCAATCACTAGAATATCGAAGTCCCATGGCACAAGTATGACCTTCATGCTTTGCCTTTTCAAGGAGCTTCGTGAGAGGATCCGCAATGTTTTGATCCGTGTGAACTTTGCGAATACATATCTTTCCTTTTCAACTTCATCTCGTATGTAGTTGAATCTCCGCTCAATGTGCCTAGTCTTTTGATGAGCACGAGGTTCCTTGATTTGAGCAATCGCACCCTCGTTATCACAAAGATCTCTAGGGGGTCCTGAATGGAAGGGACAACCCCTAGATCGGCAATGAATTTCTTCAACCATGCAGCTTCTTGAGCTGCCAATGAGGCGGCGACGTATTCTGATTCTGTAGTTGATAGAGCCACCACATCCTGCTTGGAGCTCTTCCAAGAGACTGCTCCTCCATTCAGAATGAAAATATATCCCGATTGTGACCGAGAATCATCACGATCGGTGTGGAAACTCGCATCCGTGTAACCCTTTACAACGAGTTCCTCATCACCAGATCCATAGATTAGAAACATATCTCTTGTCCTCCTTAGGTACTTAAGTATGTTCTTAACAACCATCCAATGACTGTTCCAGGATTTTGCTGGTAACGGCTTGTCATGCTTAAGGCGCATGACACGTCCGGTCGAGTGCATATCATCGCATACATGATGGATCCAATAGCAGATGCGTATGGGATTGCCTTCATTTTATCTTGCTCATCCTTTGAGCTTGGACATTGAGTCGTACTCAATATCGTTCCTCTTTGAATAGGTACGGTACCTTTCTTAGAGTTCTCCATCTTGAACCTCTTCAAGATCTTATCAATGTATGCACTTTGATTCAAACCAATCAACCGCCTTGATCTATCCCTATAGATCTTTATTCCCAGAATATAGGCGGCTTCACCAAGGTCCTTGATAGAAAAACAACTTCCAAGCCAGGTTTTTACACCTTCCAAGTTGGAATGTCATTTTCCAAATAGTAGTATGTCATCAACATACATACTACTAGAAAAGTTATTGTGCTCCCACTAGCCTTCTTATACACACAAGCCTCATCAGCGTTTTTGATGAAGCCAAATTTCTTTACCTCCTCATCAAAACGATGATTCCAGCTTCTAGATGCTTGTTTCAATCCATAGATTGATTTCTTTAACTTGCATACTTTATTAGGATGTTTTGGATCGACAAAACCTTCAAGCTGAACCATATAGACATCTTCCTCAAGATATCCATTTAGGAAAGCCGTTTTGACATCCATTTGCCAAATCTCATAATCAAAATGAGCAGCTATGGCAAACAATATCCTTATAGACTTTAGCATCGCGACAGGTGAGAAGGTTTCATCATAATCAACCCCTTGAGTTTGAGTGAAACCCTTTGCTACAAGTCTAGCTTTATAAGTATCCAAGTTTCCATGCATATTCGGTTTTCTTCTTAAAACCCACTTACTTCCAACTACCTTGGACTTAAGAGGTGGTACAACAAGTTCCCAAACTTTTGTCATACATGGATTGCATCTCAACGTTCATGGCCTCAAGCCATTTGTCACAATCCAAATTGGACACTGCATCATGGTATGTGGTTGGTTCATCTGAATCTACCACATAGCATCCATCCATGAAAAATTCGTATCTTTCAGGTGGATTACTAGTTCTACCACTTCTGCGAACGTTTTGTGTGTATTGATCAACCATTTGATCATCTTTAACATCCTCATGTTGAGTGCTAGTTTCAACCAAACGTGCATCGGATTGTGGTTCTTGATCCTCCTCAAGATCCACCGTTCTACTGCTAGTTCCTTCCATAAGGAACTTTGCTTCTAAGAACTCACCCTTTCTGGCAACAAACACCTTTTGTTCCAATGGATCATAGAAATAATATCCCATAGAATCTCTAGGATATCCAATAAAGATACACTTGGTGGATCAGACTTCTAATTTGTTTGGGGTGGGAGTCTTAACATAAGCCTCACAACCCCAGACCCTTAAGTATGATAGGGATGGAACTCTTCCATGCCATATCTCAAAAGGTGTCCTTTCCACCTTTTGGTTGGGGCCATATTTAAAATACGGGCCGCGGAGAGCAAAGCGTAACCCCAAAATGTATAGAGGTAATGTGCTTCTAGCCATCATAGATCGGACCATATCCAATAAGGTTCGATTCCTCCTCTCAGACACACCATTATGTTGTGGTGTTCCAGGTGGAGTGAGTTGTGACAATCCCACAACTCCTAAGATGATCTTGAAAAGCATCACTTAGGTATTCACCTCCTCTATCGGTACGGAGAACTTAATCGACTTGTTGAGTTTTTTCTACTTCATTCTTGAAGATTTTGAACATTTCAAAAGCTTCATCTTTGTGCCTTAATAAGTACACATACCCATAGCGACTATAATCGTCGGTAAAGGTAATGAAGTATCTTTCACCATTCCTAGTCATTGGCTTAAAAGGACCACATACATCCAAATGTATGATTCCTAATAAATCTTTTGCCCTTTCGTTAGTCCCACTAAAGGGTGCCTTAGTCATTTTTCCTTGTAAACAAGATTCACACACATCAAATGAATCACATTCACTTGTTTTTAAAAGACCATTCTTTTGTAGTGTTTGAATTCTTTTCTTGTTTATATGACCAAGACGACAATGCCAAAGATAGGTATCACTCAAATCCAACTTGAGTTTCTTGGTGCTTTTTGGAACAATGAACTATTAAAAGTATATTCATGAACCAATTCATAAATACCATTAATGGGTATAGCTTTAAAATTGAACATATCATTTATAGAAACATGAATATCATTTTCAATAAAAGATAATACATAATCATAAAGTCTTAATTGGGATACAGAAATAATGTTCCTAGTCAGACTAGGAGCATACAAAACATTCTTCAAAATAACATCCAAGCCACTTGGAAGTTTTAGGATGTAGTCCCCACGAGCTTCAACTTGGACTTTGGTTCCATTGCCCATGAAGAGACTAACATCCCCTTGATTGAAGTCCCTACTTCTTGTGAACCCCTGCAACAAATTTCAAATATGAGTTCCACATCCGGTATCTAATACCCATGTGTTTGAAGATGTAACATTAAGATCAATATGAATCATGTATGTTGTACCTGAGGTCTGCCCAGCATCCCTCTTTGCTTTCAACTCTTGGAGATGGACAGGACAATTTCTTGCCCAATGTCCAATCTCCCCACACTTGAAGCATGGGTCATTGGTAGCAACCTTTTGCTTCTTCTCTTGTGGTTTGGGTGGTACCCTTACCACCCCTTTCCCTTTTCCCAAAACGGGTCCCTTACCCTTGGCAACCTTTGCCTTGGGTGCGGGATAAGGCCTTTTCTTGTTCCCACCTTCATTGATGGTGAGAACGGGTAAAACCCTTTTACTAATGGCCGCCTCGGCCATTTTATGCATTGAGTGAAACTCACCAATGCTCTTGTCCCAAGCATTCATGTTGTAGTTCAACACAAATGTCTCGAACTTCTTGGTAAGGCCATTAAGGATCAAATCCGTGGCCAATTCCTTCGAGACGGGACAATTAAGCCTCTCGAGGTGGTCAATATGACTTTTCATCTTAAGTACATAAGATGAAACAGATTGGTTGTCGTCCATACGACATGCATGGAGTGCTCAAACCGTTTCGAAGCGCTCAACCCTTGCTTGCTGTTGGAACGTTTCCTTCAGCTGGGTTATCATGTCATAAGCTCCGTGATGTTCATACTCCTTTTGGAGATCCGGAGTCATGCTCGCTAGCATGAGAAAAGACACTTGGACGGAGTCCTCAGTGTACTTCAACCAATCGTTGAAGGCCTCCTCATCATCCTCAGTAGGTTGATCGGGGATAGGGTCGTCTAAAACATATGATCGTCTCTCTTGCTTGAGAACGATTCTCAAGTTTCGATACCAATCAATAAAGTTGTTATGATTTAGACGTTCCTTTTGGAGGATCGCTCGTAATGATTGGTTGAACGCGGATGAGTTATCGTGATTTTCATTGTTGGTGGCCATCTACAAAATTTAACAAAGGTCTATTTAGTATTTTCGATATTGCTTTTTTTTTAATAATTAATGCCTTTTAAGGTTATTTTTATATTAAAATCTAGAACCCAACATTACATTTAAATTGTGGTTAGGTGACCTTTATCTCACGATTTAAATTAATAAGGTGGTCAACGATTGACGGTTGCAACCATTTGCAACTTCTAGAGGTATGGGATCGACTTTAAACATCATATGTAAAGTCAACATGTTAATCCCAACAACACCATTTGGAAACCATATTTAGGTGATCCATTTAACATGGTTTGCAAATCAAGTTATCCTACTTGCACACACGTGTGAGTTTACCCACATAAGTGGTTAGGTGACCTTTATCCCACCAATGTGGTATCCCCACCTTAAATCACAAGTTCCCTCTAAATGGTTAGGTGACCTTTATCCCATTTAGAGTTTCCAAATGGCTCAAGTGTTGTGCAAAAGGACGGTGTTAAACTTGTTTGTCAAAAGTTTAGAGATTTCATAATTCTAGTTTTAGAAAACTCTATGTACTTGTATTTGCATGCTTTCAAATACAAGATACCCTATGGTTCTTTTAATAAAACCCATTTTATATAAAATCATTAAATCATTTTAATAACCTTTTATTACATTTTAATGATTAAGAACCATCATTTTTATAACTTGTTAAGTTTGTTAATTAGTTTGTAATGCATGTCAAAATTTCAACCATACAATCAAATAACAAACATACAAACAAGCATAAGCATAAACAACCATAATGTGCATAACCTTAGCTACTATTGTGACCACACTTCTTTGCTATCACAAGTGTGGTCATTTGGTCTTTCCTAAGGGTTGAAATCAACACAAAATTGAGGTCATCATAGACCCCCACTTGAACTTGCATCCATATGCTTCAAGTTCCATGTCTTTGATGTCCATCTTTGGGTCTTGATCTTGTGCATCTTCCTTTTACAAAATTGTATCCTAATACATTTTTTCTAATAAAAGAAATGCACCTAATCTATTGATTACATAACCAAATGAATAAATAATTACAACCCAAATAATAAACATAAATATTACAACCCAATTGAATGAATAAAACCAACCATTCCAATCATCCAAATCAAAAGGCCAAAGGCTAGGTTATGCACACTAACATCTAATGATCATATCATCCAAACATATAATGAAACCCCACTTAAAACCACCAAATTTCAGCCAACATAAACTGAAATTTTGGGTTTTAAACATTGTCCAAACAATCAACATTTCATAATATATATCTTTCAAGGTCTAATCACTAGCATGTGTGATATGACCTTGAAAGTTTGGGGAATCATTCATACAAAATATAGCAGCCCAAAATCAGCCTCTTTCAGTTGATAATACATCTTTAAAACCGATTTTAAAGACTAAGAACAAGCAAGTTATCCACATAACCTGGCTCTGATACCATTGTTGGGTTTGATAGAACACAAGAAAACAAGTTTAACCTTTTAAAACTTTCTGAAAACGCAGCGGAAGATTAGCATTATAACTTTGTTTATAAGCTGAAAATCATGTCCTTATGATGACATTTAGATGTATAAAACAAACCCATAATCAAAAGATCATAATATGTGAATAAACAAGCTATGAACATATGTTAAACTACATAAAATCACAGCTACAATGAGCTGTGATTACTACCTCTTTCAGCAGCTTAAAACCAACAGAAAAGAAGAGGATTGATGCTCAAAATCGGCCAAGACTCCAAGAAAAGAGCCCTCAAGCTTGTATACCCCAAGCCTCCTTGCAAACACCACTTCTTGCTAGGGAGATGACACCAAAAACCCACTCCAAAACCTTGCAATGCTGCTGCCTGGCCGAAAATTTAGAGAGCAAGAGTGAGGAGGAGTTTTGTCTATTGCATGTGAAGAGATTGGATAGAGATCAAGCAAATCAAGACTAGTTAATATGTGTAGTGTTCAAGGTTAAAGTTCCAATCACAAAACAAGGGGGGGCGGCCGAAAATTGAATCCAAAAGGGTTTCCCCCTTTTTTAATTTGAACACATACACACAAGTTAAATGGTCTTGTAACTCGACATACAATTAACCATTTAATTGTATGTACAAGTTATATAACTTATACAATTAATCATTTAACTTATAAGTTATAATCTCTCATTATTATTTGGTGTCATCTAACCAATTTAAATAACACATCAAATAATATTATTGAACAAAATATCCTAATAAGTTGTTCCCTCTCATATGCAACTTATTTAAAAAACCCATTTTCTAAATTGGTGTAAATATTTAATTGCATGATCATATCATCAATTAAATATTAATTGGTGTTTGCTAAGTTTGTTATTGGGTATAACTCGACTTGGATCATAACGTACTAACCACATCAATATTCTAAGTGTCTTGGGCGCACAGAATCCTACACTTTTACCTTCGGAAGAAAATCATGTCTTCAAAATAAATAACTGTCTAAGAAATCTTACCTTCGGAAGAAATCTCAATCTATCTTCCGAAGCTTAAATACTTGTCTCAGACACTTATTTGTTTTTAAGGACTTTTTCCTTCCAAAGCAAAATTAACTCTTGGAAGCTTTGTTGTTTTATATACAAAGCATTCAAGTGTTTATTTCTCTTTCGAAGCAAAATTTTCAAGATTCTCAGGAAAATCTTCCGAAGTCATTTTAGCTTCGGAATCTTTTTCATTAAAAAAACTTCCGAAGATAATTTACCTTCGGAAGCTTTTCGAATTCCAAGAAAACTACTTTTGAGCAAAAGCAAACTACTTTTTCAGAGGTGGGATCGATATTTGGATTTCAAAGTTTATCCTCTTTCATTAACTTTGGTTCAAATCCTTTTCACATAAATACCCAACGGTTCCCCCTCTCCCTTACTATCTTCTTCAATTATACTATTCCTCAAACCTAATTCCCAAAACCGCCTTTGCTTTTCACCTTTCTTCATCCTTAAGCTTCTCAAATGGCCAACCTTAACCGCAGAAACAACCCAGATTTCTCCATGCAACTTCACAGGCAACACAACCAGGTTGCGCTGTTAAGCTCTGAGAAAGATGAAAGTTTCTTAGAGATTTGCCGTTTCTTAGCTTTATCAAACTACTTCATCTCCCTAACCAGGTTTCTCTGTTAAGCTTTGAGAAAGATGAAAGTTTCTCAGAGATTTGCCAGTTCTTAGCTTTATTAAATTACTTCACCTCCCTAACCATTGATCCTACTCTCTATGGTGATCATCTGCTTGAATTTTATAAGACCTGCCAAGAGGTCATCATGGATGGGGAGAAGGCACTGTCTGATACAGTGCAAGGGAGGACAATCTTTATCACTCCGGCCATCATCAACACTCATTTGCAGCTGGATGATGAAGAAGGTGAGTTGTCCTTCCCAAAGGAAGCTGTCAATCATTCCTTTGAGCAGATTGGCTATGAGGGGGATTTCTCTATAAAGACCTTTAGTAAAGGGAAGGTCTCATCCTAGTGGAAATACCTACTCCATGTGGTTATCCACAGCTTGTCAAACAAGCATGGAGGGTGGGACCAGATTCTTGAGGATCTCTCCTTCATAGTGCATGGAATGGTTCAGGGGTCAAGTTCAGGTACTCTCAATTTGTCTATACCAATTTGCTTGCTAACTTGGACTCCTTAGAGTATTATATGTTTCCTAGATATGTTCAACACATTCTCAACTGTGAACTGGGCTCACAGTTGAGGGAAACAGATAATATTCTTAAATTAGGACAGATGAAGCCCGGCATCTTTAAAATCATGAAGAAGCAAACTGTAGGATTCTCAAGGGTAGAAATAGCCCTAGTCCCCAAAATGTTAGAGCTTATTGCTCAAGGTGACAACCTAGCAACACAAGCTAGTGTTGAACCCACACCTTCTACCTCTCTACCACTAAAAAGGCCTCAAGTAACCCTCACCTACCAAAGAAAATCCAAACGAACCCCTGCTCAAGCTATTGAGTCTATGCAGGTCCCCATATACTCACCTTTACAGGAGGAAGTGGACACTAGAGCTCCCACTTCCCTTGAGGTGCAAACCACTCCCATCTCTTCAACTATCAGGGCTGAGGTTCCTCATGCTCACTTTGATTAGCTCACAAGCCCAACTGCCTTAAGCCTACACTCTGAGTCTCAACACTCAAGTGAACAACCTTCAGAGGATAGTTACCATCCCCAACCTTTAGATCTAAATCAACCCATTCCCAACCTTTCCTTCTATAATGATGAAGACTTAGGTTTCAGTGAGTACCATGAGTCTCTCTTCTCTTCCCCCACTCAAAGAGAGATGAGTACTCCTGAGTCTCCTCAGTCTAGCCCACATCAGTCACTGTTGGACCAAAAGAACCAATGAGCCTGATCAGAAAAACCTCTAAGTCCCACAGACATTACAACTGCTGAAGAAGATCACAACAGCTGAAGACATCAGCTGATTACAAAGGTCTGAAGACAAAGTCTGAAAGTAAAGAACTGAAGACAAAGTCTGAAAGCAAAGTACTAAAGACAAAGACTGAAGACCAGAGTGATCAGTAGTTGTCACAACAGCATGATGGTTTTTTCTTTTCAGTACTTGTATTTTATCTTTCAGTAGTTTATTGTTTCAGTAGTTGTAAGTCAGTAGTTTTATGTTCTTGTACTTAGCATTCTCTGAGATGTGATCAGTTATTGAGAACATTTCAGTAGTTTGCATTATTTCAGTTGTTGTATATTCTGTTAGATGTCTTATCAAGTGACATCAGCAGACGTCACATTCCTCTATATAAGGATGTTGACCTAGTTGTTTTGCAACCGAAGCATTACGCGTGAATGAAACATTCCTTTAACAGAAATATACTCTTTCTATAATCGTCATTGTGTGTTTGCATATTCATCATTTTCTTGCTTGAATTCGATCTTATTTTGTTATATTCCGCTGCAAAATTCAAATCTAATTGATCCGATCCTATCAAATGGTATCAGAGCAGGTTAATCATTGATCGATCTAACAATTGATCATTGAAACTGCTCTTTTGATAGCTAAGTTTGATCGAATTAGCATTTTTGCAAGAATTGATTATAGAGGTTGATTTTCTGTCGCTTCCGGTTAATTAATTGAGATTCTATTGTGTTTTCTAATTGTGTTGTTGAGTTTTTAAACTAGACTGATTTTAATCTCATTGAATTCGATTGAATTAGTGAAAATGACTACTTCAATCAATGATCCTCACAATACTACTGGCTCCTCAACTAAGCCTCCGATGCTTGTTAGGAGTGAGTATAACATATGGCAACGCCGAATGCTCCATCACCTGTCTGTTAACAGTTCAGGTTGTTGGAAGTTTGTGGTTCATGGACCATATAAGCCTATGGTGAGTAATCCTGAAACCAATGAGATGGTTCCTAAGAAGAAGGAACAATATTCTGATGAGGATTTAAAGTTGTTTGAGATTGATGCTAAAGCCCATGGAATTCTGGCCATGGCACTGCCTAATGAAATCTACTCTGGGCTTATGCATCATGAAACTGCTTATGATCTCTGGGTTGCTCTGAAGGAACAATTTGGAGGAACTATGAGGTCTTAGCAACAACAGAGAAATCCTTGCCCAGCAATATGAGACATTCTCTCATAGGAAGGGTGAGACATTGACTCAACAGTTTGAGCGTTTTCATGTTTGATCTCTGAGCTAAAAATGGTTCAACATGAATATACAAACAGCCAGATGAATAACAGATTCCTCAGATCCCTGCCTGAGAGATGGGACACTTATACCATGTCTCTACTACGCTCTAGTGCAAATCTGGATACTCTATCTCTCATCACCCAACTTCATGGGAAACTCTTAACATTTGAGAGAGAGATAGAACAGAAAAGGAAACTATCTTCATCTGGAAAGCTCACTGATGACTTTGTACCAGGTAACACTGCTCTGGTTGGTCATGAGTCTGAATATGCTTCATCTGAAAGTTCATATGATGAGCATATTGATTTCTCTTCAAACAGTGGAAATCATGCTTTTGTTGGAGTTGAGGGTAACTCAGGTTTTAGTGTTGATAATTTGTGTTTTATGATGGATGATTTGAAAGGAATTGCTGATGATGATCTGGAAGAGATGGATATTCTGAGCCAAATGGCATTGATCAATATCAGATCTCAAAAGTTTTACAAAAGAACAGGTAGAAAATTCCCTGGTCTCTCTGGCAAAACCAAGGTTGGTTTTGACAAGAGTAAGTTGAGATGTCACAAGTGCCATAGACTTGGACATTTTGCTAGAGAGTGTAGATCATCTGGATCTAACTCATCTGCACCCTTTGTGACTTTTCCAAGCAATAGCTCACAATCCAAAGGGCAACATTCTACCAGTTCTGATCATCATTCACAACATCAATCATCTCCTGCATACTTTGTTCCTCAAAGTCCAATGCCATATCCTTACCCATGTTTTTACATGCCTCAGTCTGGTCAAGTTCCTGTACCCATGGCTCAACAACCACATGCTCTACCTGATCCTCAACCATCTCAAACAAATCAACAATCTCAATCTCAATCTCATCAGAGCTTTTTCACCCCTGAGGTTGTTGACTGGAGCAGCTTACCAGATGATGTCTCTGGTTATTCTGAACAATTTGCTGGTGCTGGTCAACATGGTGGTGAAAACCCTTTTGGAAATCTTGCTCTAATGGCCCTGGAGTCTACTGATGAAAATCCTTCATCATCACAGGTACCACAGGTATCTTCTGAGGCTAAGGCCAAGTTATGTTTGAGTCATGCATAGCTGCTTTTGTTTCTATTAGGGAAGCAAATGTAGCTTTAATTAATCAAAACCTTGACCTAGAAAAAGCAATTTCCAAAAGAAAAGCTGAGTTTGAGTCTGTTTTAAAAGAGAAGGATGAGGAGATTTATAAACTTAAGTGTCAAATCACTGATGAAAAAGCAAAGGTAGAGGTCATTCTAGAAAATCACAAGAATCTCAAAGAAACACTTGCAGCTACCCAAGTTGATTGTGAACGCTGGGTAACATCATGCAAGGGATTTGAAATGCTTCTCAGTAAGCAAACTGCTTCTAATGTGAAGTTTGGGATTGGGTATAATCATACCATACCTCCTACAGATTTTACTCCCAAATTAGAAGTAAAATCTGAGGATGACTGTCATTCCCAAACCACATCATCAGGTGTTTCATCCTCAAATGATAATTCAAAATCTGAGGATGAAGATAGTGTGAGTACCTCAGCTAATCAAATTACTGATGGTCCCACTGCTTCGAAACACTTGATCAAGAAGAGACTGAAAATTCAGGTGTTGTTCCACAAGGTACTCAAAGTACTGAAGGGCAAAACACAACACCTGAAGAGCATTTCAAATCAGAGGAAAACAAGCATTCCTTGACAACTGCTGAAAAATCTATCAGGAATCTCAAAAGTACTGATAGAAAACTTCTGAAGAACAAATCTTCAGTTGTTGAAAATCCTTCAGTACTTTCCAAAAGTACTGAAAGGAAGAAAGTACTGAAGAACAAATCTTTAGTAGTTTCATCTTCTACTGATGAATGCTGGTATAACAAATCTTCTTCAGCAGTTGATCAAGAAAAGATGAAAAGAAAGCCATGTGAAATATGTGGTTTGTTTAATCATCTTACTGATGAATGCTGGTATAACAAGGGTTTAAAATTCAACAAAGAGAAAATCATTAAGAAGGAAATGCATAAAATGAAAAATGAATTTCAAACCAAGTTTGTACCTCAATCATCTCAATCTGATAAACCAAAGCTTTTTCAAAAAGTCACAAAGAAGGAAGGGGTTTGTCAAACAACAGCTGCAAATATTCCTCAGGGAATATTAAAAACTCAGACTAAGTCTGTGTCTTTTCAAAAGAAGAATGTAGTGAATCACAAGAACAAATCATCAACAAGTACTGATGTGTCAACTGAGTTGAAAACTCTGACAACCAATCAGACACAACTTGTGATGATGGTTCAACATCTATTGGGGAGAGTTAACCAATTAGATGTTTCTGTGATTAAACCACTGAAAAGGACACCTAAGCCAAAATCCAAGGAATCCTTTTCAGCACCATCTACATTCTCAAAGGCTGTTAATCATGCACAATCTGTTAGTTTAACATCTGTTGATGACAACAGACCCAAAACAAAAAAGGTTTGGGTCTCAAAGGCTGACTAATGTTTGTGAAAAATGCAGGGTTCTTCAGCATGCCAAAGAAGCATCTGGTATGTGGACAGTGGAGGATCCATGCATATGACAGGGAGCAGCTCTCTTCTTCATGATTATTCTCAAGGGAAGAAGGGATTTGTTTCTTTTGGAAATGATGCCAAGGGTTACATCATTGGGAAAGGTTTTGTCTCAAATGGGGAGATAAGATTTGATGATGTTAACCATGTGGAGAACCTCAAATACAATCTTTTGAGTGTCAGTCAAATGTGTGATAAAAGGCATGTTGCACTTTTCACAAGTCAAAACTGTAGGATTCGGTCTTCCAAAGTTTTGCACAAGATTGACAAGATATTGGATGAATATACTCTCCTGAAGGCCAACAGGATTGGAAGAGTATATGCCTTAGATCTATCAAAGAAAATCGATCTTAAAGGCCATCCATGTCTGTTCTCCAAAGCCTCTCCTCAAGAATCTAAACTATGGCATAGAAGGCTTGGTCATGTGAATCTTAAGAACATGAATCAGCTCATTCATCATGGTTTAGTGAGAGGTTTGCCATTGAAGGAGTTCAAGTGTGATGATAACTGGCCAGCTTGCTTAAAAGGAAAGCAACACAAAGCTTCATTCCCTCCTATAGAAGAACCCAAGTCCACTGCCTGCTTGCAATTACTGCATATGGATCTCTTTGGTCCTGTGAGAGTAATGAGTATGGCAAAGAAAAAGTACTGTCTGGTAATTGTGGATGATTATTCCAGATTTGTATGGACTTTCTTCTTGCATTCCAAGGATGAGGCTGCTCAAAGTATCATTTATTTTGTGTTGCATGTGGAAAAGCAGCATTCACTTCCAGTCAAATGTGTGAGAAGTGATAATGGGACAGAGTTTAGGAATCACACTCTTGATGAATTCTATTTGTCTAAGGGTATCAAAAGACAATATAGTATTCAAAGAACTCCAGAGCAAAATGGAGTGATGGAGAGAAAGAACAGGACCCTTATTGAAGCCGCAAGGACAATGTTGGCTGACTCAGGTTTGCCACTAACCTTTTGGGCTGAAGCTGTCAACACAGCTTGCTATGTTCAGAATAGAGTATTAGTGAATCAGAGGTTGATGAAGACTCCTTATGAGCTCTTACATCATTTGGCCCCTTTGATTTCATTCTTTAGAGCATTTGGGTGTCCCTGTTATATTCTTAACACAAAGAATCTACTTCAGAAGTTTGAATCCAAGGTGGATGCAGGGTATTTTGTTGGGTATTCATCTACTTGCAAGGCATACAGAGTTTTCAATTGCAGAACAAAGATTGTTGAAGAAACTTTGCATGTAAAGTTTAATGAATCTCCAAAAGACAAGATTCCTCAAAACCCTGTTGAGTTGTTTGATTTGGACATACTGCAATATGTTCCATATCAGCCTTCACCTGTTATTGTTTCTGAAGTTCCATCCTCTCCATCTGATGGTACAAATGCAAGTTGTAGTGATCATCTGCCTGTATCCACTACACTTGATGTTCCTGTAGCTTCAGCAGTTCCATCCACAACAAATGCTGATGAAATCTCTGAATCATCTACTTCATTTGAACTGCCATCTCAGTCTATGTTTCAAGAGTCTGTATCAACATCTGTTGCTGCTGAATCTCCTACAAACACTTGCACAGATATTATTGCATATCAAGAATTGAAGAATCATCCCATGTCCCAGATCATTGGTGATATTAATGTTGGTGTTTCAACAAGAAGTCAATTGTCCAATTTCTGTCTCTATGCTCTCTTCATCAGTCAGCAAGTGCCAAAGAATTATCATATGGCATTAAGGGACAATGGATGGGTTGAAGCCATACAGCTTGAGCTTCTCCAATTTCAAAAACAGCAAGTGTGGGAACTGGTTTCTCTACCACAAGGTAAGTGTGCAATAGGCACTAAATGGGTGTTTAGGAATAAAACTGATGAAAAAGGCCAGATTGTCAAGAACAAGGCCAGACTGGTTGTACAGGGGTTTTCACAAGAAGAAGATATTGATTATGATGAAACCTTTGCCCCTGTAGCTAGACTGGAGGCAATTAGATTGTTTTTAGCTTATGCTTCTTTTCATAACCTTAAAGTTTTTCAAATGGATGTCAAAAGTGCATTTTTATATGGTAAAATAAAAGAAGAGGTTTATGTGTGTCAACCACCAGGATTTGAAGATCATAAACATCCTGATTGGGTGTATAAGCTTGATAAGGCTCTTTATGGGTTGAAACAAGCACCCAGAGCCTGGTATGAAACATTATCTAACTTTCTTCTTCAAAATAATTTCACTAGAGGCTCCATAGATAAAACTTTGTTCATAAAGAAAGCAGGCATGCATAAGCTCCTTGTTCAAATTTATGTTGATGACATTATTTTTGTATCATCTGATCCACAGTTGTGTGATGCATTTACTAAATTGATGCAAGAAAAGTTTGAAATGAGTGCCATGGGAGAATTACAGTTCTTTCTGGGTTTGCAAATCAAACAAATGGCTGATGGAACTTTCATTCATCAGTCAAAATACACAAAAGATTTGTTAACCAAGTTTGATTTACAAAACTGTAAACCCTGTTCTACTCCCATGTGCAGCAACACACAACTGGATGTTGATCAAAAAGGTAAAGCAGTTGATGAAACTCTTTACAGATGTATGATTGGTTCCTTGATGTACCTAATAGCTTCTAGACCAGATATTATGTTTGCAACTTGTGTCTGTGCTAGATTTCAGGCTGCTCCTAAGGATTCCCATATGATTGCAGTCAAGAGGATCTTTAGGTATTTGCAAGGAACTCAATCTCTAGGACTTTGGTATTCCACTGGGCACTCTTGTAAAATTGGTTGCTTTCTCTGATAGTGACTATGCAGGGTGTAAGTTAACCAGAAAATCAACTTCTGGTGGATGCCAATTTCTAGGCAACTGTTTGGTTTCTTGGCCGAGTAAGAAACAAACTTCAGTTGCTACATCCACAGCTGAAGCAGAGTATATTGCAGCTGCAAGCTGTACATCTCAGGTACTCTGGCTTCAAAATCAATTATTGGATTATGACATTACAGAGACTAAGACTCCTTTATTAATGGATAGTGCTTCAGCTCTTTGTATTGTTAAGAATCCTGTCCAGCATTCTAGGACCAAACATATTGAGATCAGACATCATTTTATTAGGGATTGTTATGAAAAAGGTTTGATTGATCCAAAGTTTGTGCCTAGTGCTGATGAGCTTGCAGATATTTTTACTAAGCCTTTGGATAGTGCAACTTTTCATAATCTTGTACTCAGGCTTGGTATGCTGCAACTAGAATAATTTGACAACTACTGATGCTCTTAGTCAATAAATACTGATGAGCATTAGTATACTTTTGTCAAAAATAAGTGCTGATAAGTCATTTTATCTTCAGTAGTGTTTATAACTACTGAAGACTAATTTACTTAAAAAGTACTGAAGTACTTCATTTGTTGGAAAGTACTGATGGAGTTCAAACTACTGATGTCTTTTATAATAAATAAGTACTGATGACCAATGACACATCTGAAAATCAGATGATCTGATGAGTAAATGTTAAGGTCATTGAAACAGCTGAACTTTGTGAATTGACGACAACTACTGTTTCATTTCAAAACAACTGAAGCCAAAACCAAGTCTTCAGTAGTTTACAACTACTGATGACCAACACCAAGTCTTCAGTTGTTTACAACATCTGAAAGTTAAAACCATGTCTTCAGTTGTTTTCTAACACCTGATGACTCACACCAAAACTTTCAGTTGTTTTCTTTCAGCCGTTTCATAACCTATATATACCTAACCCTAACTTCAAACTTTTCATAACCCACTTTCCAAACGTTCATCTTCCATTAATGGCAACCATGCAAACCAAACCTCGACACAACTGTGTCGCTCATCTTACCAAATCACCCTTTTGGAACAGGTTTGATGATGCTATTGATTTGATGGTTGATTCCCAATACCGCACAACCTTTCTCTTGAATCCTACCATCTATCCTGATACCCTTTGCCAATTCTGGACAAACGTCACTGTTCATACTGCTGAGAATGATGACTCCATCACTCTCCAGTCATTTGTCAACCAGAAACGGGTGGTCATCACTTCTGAGATCATTCGTCAAACCCTAGACCTGAATGATGCCACCTATACCACCAAATACCCCAAAGGCACCATTGATCTATCTTTTGCTAATCATGGTTATGAGGGTGACCTAAGTGCTACTACCATTCTGAAGAAGCACTTCCATGATGCTGAGCGACTTATTTTCCACATGATCAATGCCTGTCTTGCCCCCAAAACATCCTCATGGGATCAAATGTCATCCAGGTGGCAACAGGTATTGTATTCTATCCTTGAACATCAAAGCCAAAATTTTTCTAAAATTATCTTTTTGGAATTAAAAGATTTGGCAATGAAACCTTTGGCAAATAGATGGATATTATATCCAAGGTTTCTTATGGCCATAATTCTAAATCAATTAAAATCTGATGGCCTTGGAGTCCCTGCTCTAGTAGTTTTGCAAGAGGTATACTCCAGGCACAACTCCAATCCACAACTCAAAGAGGTTGCCAAACTGCTAAAACCCAAGCAGAGGGAACCCACAGCCTCCACCTCCAAATCTAAAGTCCCCTCCAAACCAAAACCCAAGAAAACCAAAAAGGCTACTCAGGGAGTTGAGTCCCCTGATGATGCCCCTGCTGCACAAACGCAGGATGAACCTACAAGCCTTAATCCCCTTGTAGTTTCAATGACTCCACCAGCTGAAACCGCTCAGGCATCCTCTCAACAGGATCCTGATGCAATCAATATTGGGGAAGCCACATTACTGGAATCTCTCTCACTTGAGAAGATTGCCATTGAAGAGCACCATTCTCCCCGGGTGCAATCCTTTTCACCTCCATCTCCCACTGATACCACCCCTACAAGCCTAACTACAGTCATTGCACAAGTGTTGACTCAACTACATTCCTCTATCCCTCCTCAGAAACCTGTTAACACTGGGAAAACCTCAACAGCTGAGGGAGAGGATCCTAATGTAGTTGACAACCCACAGCATAGGGATTATAAAGTTCAATCTCCTAGTGTAGATGAGGAGACTAGAACATCTGGTGAGGCTACCTCTTCCCCTGTTTCAACACATGAACAGGATGAAGTAGGTATCATCTCTAAGACCTCACCAGCGGCAACTGCCAATGAAGGACTTGCTCCTGAGGCAGGAAGTCCCCAGTTCCAAGACAAAGGGGCACATGTGACTACTGATCTACACTCAGCACATGTTCATCCTGATTCACTCAGGAGGTCAGCTGATTCAGTTTACACTGATGATGACCTGGGCTTTTTCTTTGAAGTTTTAGCCCAAAAGACCATTCTTGAGGCTAAGGTTTGCAGATTAAAAGAACTGCTTGCCAAAATGTCTCAGGAATCAAGTCCATCTGTCCTAATTACCCCACAGATGGCAGCTTCTGTTGAAGCTCTCCCAAACACTGAGCCACTCAAATCAAACAAGCCACCAGCCTCTGTTTCAGGCACCATTTCTCAGGGAGAGAACCCCTCTGAGCAAATGGCTGCTGCTTTCAAAATCCTCCTTACCTCTCCTCACTCCCATCATCACTACTATTGTCCATCAAACCATTGATGAGAGGATTTCCTCCGATCTTCAAACCCTTGTGGATGATGTTGTGTCAAAGAAACTTTCTGACATTCAAACCCCTGAACCCAATGCAACCAAAAAAGGGGAGTCTAAGTCAGTGAAAGATGATAAAAGAAAGAGAGTTGAAGAGGAAGAAGCCAAGGAGAATAAAGGAAAAGAGATCATTACTTACAAGAGAAAGAAGAGTGTTGGTGAACAAACTGTGGATGAGAAGAGGTTGGATGAGATGATCAAAGAAGCTGATGAGCAACATAGCAGATCCATGGACAGGATTATTGATCAGCTCTTCAGGCAAGGATTTGATACTGCCAAACTTGATTCAGAGATCAGAAGGCTTGAGATTCAGGAGATTGAGAATCGATGGGCAGGCTGCAATGAAGAAGAAAGGGAAAGATTGGAGGCTATGATCAGATTTCTATCCAAACACTTGGGAAGACCCATCATTGAAGTCAAGTCATGGTCTAGAGATAGCATTTTGGAGATAACCACCAAAATATGCTCCTCTGAAAGCTTCAACAAAGGTCTGATCATAGAAGCTCTGGATGAAGCTGGTGCTGGGAAGAGATCTGACATGGCTAAGCTATCCAAAGCCACCCTCACAAACAAAATGATAGAGCAGCCTTTACAATCTTCCTTACCAAAACAATCCTCAAAACCAACCTCAAAACCCTCAAAACAACCTTCAAAATCAACCTCACAACCTCCAAAACAATTACCCTCACAATCCTCAAAACAACCAACCTCATAACCCTCTAAACCAACCCCTTTACCTAAGAAACCCACTCAATCTACCACCAGTGATGCACCTAAAAGAAAAAGAAGGGTGTTGAGGATGGAAGATGAAGAAGAAGAGGATGTAGAGGATAGTCTGCCAATATCTGCTATTATCAAAATGAAGAAACCTGAGCCTAGGAGTCAATCACAAACAATAACTCCTGAAACTCAAAGGCAAATGGTTAAAGTTAAGATTGAAGAAGAAGAAAAGCAGAAGCAGCATGATGAGCAATTTCTCAAAAAGGTTGACAAGGACTTCCCTCAGTCCTCATCCATTCAAGCAATGAAGAAACAAGCTCAGAGGCTGTACACTCTTAGGCATACATTTCAACATCAAAGAGAAAGAGTGAGGATTTGGCCAGACCCTAGGGTAAGTTCCAGAATACACAAGAAGAACATACCAAGTAGATATCATGGCCAAGTGAGAAAGACTTTGAATGCTGCAATTATGTTGGCCATGGTAGTCTCACCCTGGGAAATTATTGAAGAATTCAAGAGAGCACACACCTCAAAATCAACCCCTCTATCTATACTTAAGAACAAAATGATCAAGAAGGGGTTGTTATACAAAAGACTTGAAGATCTTCAAAAGAGTGAACTCCAGTTGCTGCTTGAAGGCTCTCATCCAGATGAATTTGCATACAGAGAGATCATAACTGTTGAGTTGACGAATGGGAAGACAGTAAGGTATCTGTCTGAATACTATGGGCCTGAATTCTTCTTTGAGGGAGAAGCAGAAGAACTCACCAAGGATGAACAAGTTGTTCTCCTTGAGGCCTATGCAAGAGAGTCTTACAGACTCATCAATGGGAAATAGGTTTCATGGTTGGGACAAGACTCTGTGTCCAGTTTCCCCAAGACAGAGTTCCCTTCCATACTTAGCCAATCAAAAGATTAGAAACCTTTTTCCGGCCTATGCTAATATGAGTACCTCTGAAGCTGATCAAGAGAGTATTTCTGCCAAAGAATAAGTGGGATCATAAATAAAGTTAGAGGTTTTTGCTGCATTGGTTCAGGGGGAGTTTGTTGGACCAAAAGAACCAATGAGCCTGATCAGAAAAACCTCTAAGTCCCACAGACATTACAACTGCTGAAGAAGATCACAACAGCTGAAGGCATCAGCTGATTACAAAGGTCTGAAGACAAAGTCTGAAAGTAAAGAACTGAAGACAAAGTCTGAAAGTAAAGTACTGAAAACAAAGACTGAAGACCAGAGTGATCAGTAGTTGTCACAACAGCTGAAGTTATTAACTTTAGTAGTTTTGATGGTTTTTTCTTTTCAGTACTTGTATTTTATCTTTCAGTAGTTTATTGTTTCAGTAGTTGTAAGTGAGTAGTTTTATGTTCTTGTACTTAGCATTCTCTGAGATGTGATCAGTTATTGAGAACATTTCAGTAGTTTGCATTATTTCAGTTGTTTGTATAATTCTGTTAGATGTCACTATCAAGTGACATCAGCAGACGTCACATTCCTCTATATAAGGAATGTTGACCTAGTTGTTTTGCAACCGAAGCATTACGCGTGAATGAAAACATTCCTTTAACAGAAATATTCTCTCTCTATAATCGTAATTGTGTGTTTGCATATTCATCATTTTCTTTCTTGAATTCGATCTTATTTTGTTATATTCCGCTGCAAAATTCAAATCTAATTGATCCGATCCTATCAGTCACCTATAACTGAGGTTGACACTTCTGAACCTGTTCAGGATGTCCATATGGAAGAGGCTCTCACTTTTGAAAGTGATTACATTATTAAGACCTCAACCATGGCAACTCAGCCCATTGACATCTCAACTGAGAATGTCAATGAGAAGAGGAAATCCAACAGCCAAGAACCTAAAGCTGGTGGTGAGAGAGAGGACTTTGGTCCAATCATCTCATCCCCCAATGATTCTTCTGACGAAGAAGAGGGGAATATGAGACTAAAGGTGCAAAAACTGTCAAAAAAATGCTCCTATTTAGTCTCTAAGGTTAGTCACCTTGAATCTCAGGTGACTACCTTACACAAGAGGGTCAATGATCAGCAACTTGAGATATCTTATCTCAGGAAAAAACTAGTTGGGAGACCTGTAAGAAGAGTTCAACCAGGAACACAAGAACCTGTGAATGTGGTTGACCTAACCTCTAGCTCACATAAGCAAGAGGGTGATGCTACCAAAAAGGGGGAGAAAGTCATTACAGACATAGAACCTGGGAGCTCCTCAGAGAGAATGGACATTGAGGACTCACCATCCTCACTTGCAATTGTGCATTCTCAGTAACTTCCTCAAGTTCACATTAATGTGGACTCTATAGACTCTATCATAAAGAGTCTCTTTGAGGAAGGTATACCAAGGGCTATGTCATCCTCACCTCAAGGAACTTCAAACTACATCATTGGGTGGAGGTATGATGCTGATAGAAGAGCCCTTATTCTTCACAGAGTTCAAGGGCAACAAGAAGTATTTGATTTTCAAACTTTGAACTTCTATGAAGGTCTGGATCTAGTCAACATGCCACTTGTCAACCCAAGCAACTCAAGACAAGCTGACAGATTGGCTCAAAGAATCCAAGACAGGATCACTGCAGAGTTTAGCTTAAGAAGGAGACTTAGGCAATCAGGTAATGCCATCGGTCAACTGGATGTTGAGGCAGAGCCTAAGATTAGTTTTATAGGGGAAACCTTGACTGAAGGCCCAGTGTCAGAACCTGAGACCCCTGTCTCATCATCATCAACTGCTGCTGAGATCCACATTCCTTCTGAGACACCTGCTGGTGAAGGTGCTTCTCAACCTCTCTATGGCCAGAGCATGGATGCTACACCAAGCAATGAAGGCCAAACCTCTATCCACCCTGAGTCATAAAGGTCTGTGGGTGACAAAGGGAAAAGGATTTTGACTCCTGAGGAAATTGAGGAGGAGTAGAGAGAGAGGAAGAGGAAGCTAAGGGGAGAAAGTTCCTCTGGGTCTTCAGGTTTTATGCAAGCTGCAATCAGGGCTGCCCCCAGACCAAATACTCAAGATGATGAGTTCAGGGCTGTCAGGATTACTTACCTGCAGACCAGGAACTATGACATTGATGAAATTATTTCTCTCCCCTTAGAACAACTAAATGAACTGGCTGACATGGAAGTGTCAAGAGAGATGAAAGAAAAAGAGGATGCAAGGTTACTTCTCCAATTCAAAGAGGAGAAGAGACAGAAAAGACTCTACAAGCGTGCTCCTACTCTCTCCCCAGTTCAAGAAAGTCCTGTACAAGAAGATGTGGTTCAACAAGAACCTCAGGTAGACAAAGAAGAAGATAGGATCAAAATGATCAACTACCTGAGTGCCACAAGCTTCTATCAGGCAGATACACTTCTTCCCTTGTCCTATGACTATGTTGAGTTTGAGTACTTAAAACAACTTGAGCTTGAGTTAGTCAAAGACAGAAAGACAACTAAGAAGAAGCTAAGGGAAGAAGCTTCAAAGTCAAGAGCCATCATCCAAAAGAGTATGAAGAAGTCTGCTGACAGACAAAGGATGATGAGCTTCTTGAAGCTGTATGGATTCTCCGGAAGGAGACTTGGCCCTATGTCTCTATCCACAATGGATGAGCATATAAGGGTAATCAAGCAGAAGATCAAGAGTGGAGAACTGATTGACTTACACTCTCTTCCAAGTCAAGTCCCACCTGAAGTGAGGTTAAGGTTGAACAACCTGTGACAACACAACCCGGACCTCCTGCTGAGCCTCAGCAAGCTTCATCTTCTGATCCATAGCAGGGTCAACCTCCCTCTCCTTGTGAACCTGAGAGAGAGGAAGTCCCAACTGAGAGAGACAATAGAGATCAATCTGGTACTGCAAGCCAGTCTTCTCAGTTAAAACCTTCAAAGAGGAAGAAGAGGATGGCTTCTAAACCAAATTCTAAGAAGAAGAAGCCTAAATCATCTACCTCTACACCTCAGGCTGAGTCAGATCAACCTGAGGAAGTGCATGAAGAGGCAGCCCAATCAACTCCAATACAAGTGGCTCCTCTTGCAGCTGAGACACCCATCTTATCCTGGACCTTCTCTACCAATCCAGAAAGATGGCATGTAATTAGAGATCAAGGTGCTAAAAATGTCTATACATGGCAAGACATAATAAACTTACCTCTCCATGATCTCTTTGAGATGAGAAGATACTATGAAAGTCTGAATGATCATGACCATCTAATGAAGAAAGGTATGGTCATCATTGTACTGAAGACTACTAACATCTGAAGATCTTCTAAATGTTTTGGTAGCATCAGCCTAGGGGGAGTTTGTAAGGATTCCTATAAGTCTGATACAAACCAAAACATCCAAAGTCTCTCTGCAAGCAATGCACTAAAGAACTGAAGTAGAATTGCTTTGGAAGTTTTACACCATGCACTAGAAATATTCTAAGTATAAAATCTTTCCGAAGCCAAGACCAATATCTTCCGAAGCCAAAAGTGAAGTCTTCCAAAGATTCAGAGACAAAGTCTTCCGAAGCCAAATAGTGAAGACAGATTTCTTCCAAAGACTTTTAAGGATATGCCTTTATCTAGTGTACTTTACCATAAAGCTGGACCAACTTTTCGCTGCAACTCTGTAAAGTCACCAACTTACATGAGTTGGTGAAAGGTCCATGCTTTTGGTAACTGTACATTGAGGTCCTGAGTCCATGCTTTCTACTTTATGTACTTTTATCCTTTTTGTAATATATTAGGATGTGAGCTATGGCATGTCATAGTCACAAATCAAAAGGCAGACATGTCTTTTGATTCTACAATTGATTTTGTTTGTGTCTAGTCAATTGTATACAGCTGGCTTTCAAAGTATAGCTGGCTGTAGGTTGTAGTATAAGTATTCCATGTTCTATTATCTTTCTTTATGCTTTGTAACACTTGTAATAGAACTTGAGAAAGCAATATACTGCATCCTTGAAACCCAATCTCTTGTTCTGTCTCTTCCTTGTTACATGTGTTCTTAGTATTATTATTGTGGTTAATCCAGTTTACTGTTTGATTAAGTTTGGTTAATCTCCTCTTTGTTGTTGTTGTGTTGTAATTGACCACCCTTCACCGGTCCTGTAGAATCAAATGCATGATTCAGTCGCACGACTGAACCATGCTAATGGTTTAGTCGTACGAATGAACACTATAAACCTATAAATACAACATAATTCATGGAAAAAGAGAGACTTTGAAGATCATAAAACCCTAGCCGTCCAGAGCGTCCTAAACAGCATATCCAACTTTAAAGTTCGTTCCTGATCGATTCTAATCAATTCTTAACGTTTGTTTCATCGTTAGATCGATCAGGTTGTCGTTCTCACTGATTGGATCGCCAATCAAATAGAATTCCGCGTTATTTGATCTGGTCACACGCAGAATCCATTAGTATTCCGTACGAAAACGGTCCTAACAAGTGGTATCAGAGCTTTGCCTCGTGATTTTGCGTGGATTCAATTGGTTTTGGTGTTAAACTCTACGTTTTCAATCAAAAGAGTCACCGTTTTGCTTCAAAAGGTGTTTTTGATGTTTGCATGTGTTAATGTTTTGATTTTTCATCAAACAGGAGATTAGGGTTTTTGGAAAATTCGTATTTTCTGTCAAAGTATTCAAAATATTTGATTTTTCAAACACAGCAGCCTTCAGTCGCACGCTTGGACCATTCGTACGACTGAACTCATTCGTATACACTCATTCGCACGACTGAACTCAGTCGTGTCTCTCATTCGCACAGTTAAACAGCTCCACTCGTTTGCTTTCATTCGTCCTGCTCATCGCACGACTGAATCCAATCGCACGAGTGAATTCATTCGCATCTTTCATTCGCATGAGTGACCCATTCGCATAGCTCATTTGCACGAGTGAATCTGTCCTGTTTTAAGTTTACCAAGTCTAGAGCAATGGAAGACCAGTTTGCTGCATTCACTGCTGGAAAGGACTCATGTATCCAGAACCTTCTACTTCTGGAGAATGAGATAGGCAACCACAGCAAACCGCTAAAGTTGTTAAGTTTGGATGAATACCCACAGTAGAAACAGCGGTTTGAAATCTACTTGAATGGAGTTGACCCAAACCTTTGGACATCCATTGAGTCTGGTTACACGGTACCAGTCAGTGCAAATGAAGTCAAATTGACTTTTGGAGGAATGAGTGAATACCAGAAGAGACTGCATAATGTTGAAAAGAAAGCATATGCCTTGTTGACTCAGTCTATACCTAAGGACATATTTCATCAGTTCTTTTAGAACAAGCACTCTAAGAAGTTATGGGATGCATTGGAAAAGAGATACGAAGGGAATACAACTCTGAAAGCACTGAGGGCAAAAGCTCTTAAGAAGGAATTTTACAATTTCTCTCCAATTGGGAATGAGAGCTTGGATGATATCGTTGATAGATTCTATCATCTGATGAGTGAGTTGCACACTCATGGTGTGACCACATCCATGGAAGATAAAGTCTCTAGTTTTGCTGATGGTCTGCCAGACAAATGGGATCCATTTGTCTCTAATTTGAGAGAAAACGAAATTCTTGCTACTTTAGACATAAATGATTTCATTCTGAAGTTAAGGGAGGAAGAACTACGTATGAAATACAAGTCAAAGAAAGGATCCTATGTTCAGAATTCAGCACTATACAATTAAGTTCCAACTCCAGCTGCTTCAGGTGCACCACTACAAACAGCATTTGTGTCTAGCTCTTCTGCTCCTTCCCAAATCAGTGCTTTAGGAACTGTAATGTCAGGGTCATCTGGAACCCAATACATAGTTCCTGAGGCAAATACTACCAAGTTGAAGACTGGGAATCTTGGAAATGTCACCGTGGAAGTTGCCAAAGAGCACATGGATCTTCTAGTTGTTGTTGTTCAATCTTATGACGGATTAGTTGCCGGTAAGATTGGAAACTGTCATCTTGCTGACGAGGAGTACAAGTTAGTTGATGAAAATGAGCTAGAACACATGGACTTAATGTGGGCCTTGGCTAGTGCTGTTAGAAGAGCCAAGAAGTTTGAGAAAAAGACAGGGCACAATTTGGTTGCAACGAAAGATACGACTTTTGGATTTGACAAAAACAAAGTCACATGTTTCAGTTGTGGTGAAATAGGGCACTTCAAACGTGAGTGCGTGAAGCCAAAGAAGACTGGAAATGGAAATCCTTTTCCTACATTCAACCGACAAGACAAGGATAAGATTAGAGCTTAATCTTCAACTCAAGAGTCTAAGGCGTTGGTTGCTCAAGTTGATGAAGGACAAGACTGGTCCTTCCGATTCGTTTCTCAGGGTGAATCAAACATTGTCTTAGTTGATACATTGGATGATGGATCTACAAGTGAAGGAGACATCATAGCTGAGCATTCACTTTCTGATATCGAAGAAGCTATGGATGTTGTTGATCAGTTGGTTGAAGAAGAGCTCAGTGCTACAAACTCAGAATCTCCAGTCACCGAAGATTCTGATACTACTTTGATGGCTGATTCGTCTAGTTCTACACAGGTATGTTCTAAAGACGAATTATTTGAAAACCATGCTTGTACTGAATGTGATAAATTTAGAGAAAGTATTGATTTAAAATTTGCTAGGTTGTTAGAACATAATGATAATCTAGTAAATGATTTACAACTCTACACTGAAACAAATCGTATTTTAAAACAAAATGAGTGCAGCTTCAAAGAAAAGATAGAACTGTTAGGGAAACAACTAAGGGAAATCGAGGTTGTTGCCTTAATCAATCAAATGACATCAAATTCTATCTAAATTCTTTGGAGGAAACTAAGAAGGAAAAAGAAGTTTTACAAGTTGAAGTTGATTCATTAAAACAAAAACTGCACAGTTTCGCAAGTTCTTCTCACATTGTTCAGAACCTTGTGAAAGAACGAAATGTAGGGGAAGGTCTGGGTTATAAGGTTGTAGCGCCATCACATGAAATCCTTTTGAACACTAAATGTAGATCAATTAATAATAACCCTGTAAAGGATCATGTGGTGTCTACTCCTCTGGTTAGTGATCCAGATTCCATGGGTCAACCTGTGAAATCTTTCACTAAACAGAAGGATTCTTCTTTGGAATCAACAAATAATATACCTGTTGAGAATTTGGATGCTATAAGTGAAAAGGTTAAATTAGGGTCCGGTTCACAAAAGTCTATTTCAGAACCTAAGATGAATAATCCAATGAACCTTAAACGTGTTAATCATCAAAATCCAAATAAAATGAAAATGAAAGATGTTCAGAATGTTAAAACAATTAAGTTTGTTAAAGATGGTGAAACATCTAAAAAGGAAGAGTCTTCATCAAAACCCCAACCAAACTCAACCCCACTTCACAACACTCCTCAATCTATTGAAGGGAGATCTTGCTACAGATGTGGAAGACGATGACATATCTCTCCAAATTGTCCTTACTATCGGACATCTAAAAAGAAAATTGAACTTTTTGATGAAAAACCAAGGTTTACTGAAACTAAATCTAACGTGTCACCTAAGGTCACACCTAAGATTTTTAGTGAACCTAAAGTTCAAACCATAAGCGAATCATCTATTTACCACAAACAGGCCTTACACAAAACTTGTTTATGGAAGATCAAAACAAGTAAAGTATCTGATAGTAAGAATAAGAAGGAGAAAGATGTGCCCTCATCCTTTGAAGGACAGTGGGTTAAGTTCATGATGTGTGATACCTCTGGGACACCCAGGCCTGTTAAGGCTTGGGTCCCAAACCTGAACTAATCATTTCCTTTGTATGTGTAGGGTGTCCACTACAACGCTATCACTAATACCTGGATTATTGATAGTGGGGCTTCCAGGCACATGACCGGGAATTCGTCTCTCCTTTTCAACGTCAAGCAAATTAAAGGGGGAAACGTATCGTTCGCTGGGAATAAAGGAGGTTACATCACAGCTCAAGGAAAAGTGGGAAATGAGACAGTGAAGTTTGACAAGGTCAACTACGTTTAACAATTGCAGAATAACTTGCTTTCTGTCTCCCAATTTTGTGATAAAGGATTCAAAGTTATGTTTGACAACAAGAAGTGTTATGTGTTGAAGAAGGAATATGTTGTCGAGGAGGATAAAATTCTAATGTGAGCTTCAAGATATAACGATCTGTATGTTTTGGATCTATCAAAAGCCTCCACAACCGAGTCTACTGCCCAGTGCTTCTTATCAAAGGCAACAGAGAGGGATTCTGTCTCCTGGCATAGGAGAATGGGAGACATTAATCCTAGGAAGATGAATCATCTGGTTCAAAATGATTTGGTGAATGGAGTTACCATCAAGAATTTCCAGCTCCTAGATTTCTGCGTAGCATGTAAGAAAGGGAAACAGACCAAGAAGTCTCACAAAGCAAAGAAAGTCAATTCTATCAACATTCCTCTCGAGCTTCTACATATGGATCCGTTTGGCCCAGTCAGTACAAAAAGTATGATGGTGATTTGTACTGCTTTGTAGTAACTGATGATTACTCAAGATTCTCTTGGGTGATTTTTCTGAAAGCAAAGTCTGAGACATTTGAATAATTCAAGCATCTAGTCACTACATTAGAATCACTCTACAAGCTGAAAGTCAGAAAGATGGAGGCATTCTGTCGAGAAAAAGGAATTGTTCATCAATTTTCTTTTGCCTACACTCCAAAAATGAATAGGATTGCTGAAAGAAAGAATCAGAGCTTGATAGAGACAGCAAGGACAATGTTAGCCGACTCTAGGCTGCCTATTTAATTCTGGAACGAGGCAGTGGCTAATGCATGCTATACTCTCAATTGAGTCTTAGTGGTCAAACGTCATGGAAAACATGCTATGAACTGCTCCAGCGACGTAAACCCAACTTGGAGTATCTAGAACCATGTGGAGCATCGTGCATGCTCTTAAAGAAAACTCAGACTAGGAAGTTTTGTGAGAAGGCAGAAGAAGGTATCTTTCTCGGATATAGTATACCTGATAAGAGAGTTTATAACAACTCAACAGGTCAGGTAGAAGTGTGGTGCAATGTTGATGTCCAAAGATACACCACCCCCCCATTGCTGGGAAAGGACCTTCCTTCTTCTTTGACTATGATGGATTCTTCAAGTCCTTCAATCTACCTCCTTCTTATCCTTATGATGAGTTATCTTCTCGAATGATGTATGATGTTCTGAATACTCCTCCACTAGACCCAACATCATTAGTTCAATTAGACAATACTTCTAGCCCTTCAAGGGAAGAGCTTGAAGTAAGTGAATCTTCCACTGATGATGAAGCAGGTGAGACTAAAAATGTAGACCAGGAGGAATAGGTTCCCTCTAATGAAAGTACACATGCATCTGATCTTGATGCCACTGACACTTCTGAACCTCATACTCCAACAGCCACAGATACTAAACCTGGGATTCAAAATATAGACACTGAAGTAGTTGTTCCCACCACTCTCGGATCTCGAATTAATGTGTATCATCCCCTGGACAACATCATTGGGGATGTTCTATCGGGAGTTCAGACACAAAATCAGCTATACTCAGCTGATTATGCCGCAGTCATGGAAAAAGGTTATCTACACGATGGTGTTTATCGATGTTTTGTATCTCAATTAGAGCCAAGATATGTAAGTCAAGCCTTAAACGACGAGGCATGGGTTAGTGTTATGCAAGAAGAACTCCTTCAGTTCAAGAAGTTAGGAGTATGGACTCTTGTGGATAGACCAAAAGGTGCAAAGGTGATTGGTACTAAATGGGTTCTTAAATGTAAGAGAGATGATCAAGGAGTCATAATCAGAAACAAGGCTAGGCTAGTCGTTCAAGGATTCAGACAAGTAGAAGGCATTAACTACAATGAAGTGTTTGCACCGGTGGCAAGGATGGAAGCAATTCGTATTTTCTTAGCCTACGCATCCTACCTGAAGATTAAAGTTTATCAATTCGATGTAAAAAGTGCATTTCTTCATGGTGAAATTCGTGAAACAGTGTACGTCAGTCGACCCGAAGGATTTGAGGATCCGTATCATCGGGATAGAGTCAATAAATTGGACAAGGCTCTATACGGGCTTCATCAAGCTCCATGAGCCTGGTATGAGAAACTATCAACTCATTTGCTAAAACATGGTTTTTGTAGAGGAGTCATTGACTGCACGTTGTTCATCAAAGAGAAAGATGATGATTTACTACTGGTACAGATATATGTGGATGACATCATCTTCGGCTCTGAAAATGAAGCTTTGTGTAAGGAACTTGAATCTGTGATGAAAGTGGAGTTCAAGATGAGTGCTATGGCAGAGATGAAGTTCTTTCTTGGGTTACAGGTGGATCGGACACCAAAAGGGATCTTCCTGCATCAGTCCAAATATGTAGGAGATATCCTCAATTGTTTCGACATGGAGAATGCTACGGCTGCTGGAACACCACTTCCCACAAATCACCATGTGGCACCCGATGATAATGGTGATCTGGTAGATGTCACTATGTACAGAGGAATGATCGGATATCTTATGTATCTCATAACCTCTCGTCCTGATATTATGTATGCCACGTGTCTCTGGTCCAGATATCAGGCTAAACCAAAAGTAAATCATCTAACTGGGGTTAAAAGGATCTTTCGTTATCTGAAGGGTACTCCAACACTCGGGTTATGGTATCCTCATGATGATGACTTTGAGCTTACCGCGTATAGTGACTCGGATTATGGTGGTTGCAAGATGAATTACAAGTCAACATCAGCGGGATGTTAGTTCTTTGGAAGACGGTTAGTCACCTGGCAGTGTAAGAAGCAGACATATTTTGCTCTGTCAACATGTGAAGTTGAATATGTTGCTGCTGCAAGCTGTTGCTCCCAAATCATTTGGATTCAACAGCAAATGCGAGACTATGGTTTGCAATTTTCTAACACCCCTATCTTTGTTGATAATTCTGCTGCAATTACTGTTACTAAAAATCCAGTTCAACACCCAAAAACTTAACACATCGGTATTAAATATCACTTTATACGTGACTGTTTTGAAAAGAAATTAATCGATGTGGTTAAAATTAATACGGATTTTCAAAGCGCCGACCTTTATCAAAAGCGTTTGACAAACCTCGGTTTTTATATCTGTTGGAGGTCAATGGCGTGAATAAGAAAAGTTCTGTGATTCCAGAAGAGTCGAGTTCGTAGTCCGCCATATTTTTCTTATTTTTTTTAATTTTATTTTCCCGTCTTTAAAAATCCAAAAACACAAAAGTATATTCGGTTTTAGAATTTTAGGGGGAGAATAGTTTAGTTTCAGTTAGTTTCAGTATTTAATTACTTCAAAAAAAATACAAGGGCGGGCAGATTAGCTGAAAGTTAAGAAATCAAATCTGTGAGATTGATTCAACAATTATGGAAAATGATAGTACACAGGGAACTAATTATTTGGGACATCAAAAGGATTTAAATGATCAACATGCTATATTCAAATTACAAGTCTGAGAAGTCTAAGCAAAATAGAGGAAAAATGATAGTAAACTAGTCTGCTACTAAGGTAACATAAAGAAAGTAGACATAGAGGTTGCTAGTTCATTATATGATGTGTCGGTAGGTTCAACACAATAGACGAGTAGACTTCATTGGTGAATCAAATTCAAACTAAGTTGTTCAACTTGATGTGGGTTCTCATCTTATCCCTGGTTAACACAATCACCGCATTTCCAATAAGGGGTGACGAGCAAAATATACGCCATAAATGTGTGCGAATGACCATAAAAATAAGCAAAGCACATGAAAAAAATGTTAAGCGTAATCAAGCTAATGACTAATGTTTTTGGTGTGTTATGTGCAAAAGAAATAAAGGTGCTCTAACAAGAAGATAGGTTGTGTGCCTCTCTGCTGTGCGATGGCACTGACCTGAGGATAAGCATAACCTAAATATTCTAGAATTCATTGTTGTTTGCGCCTCTCTACTGTGCGATGGCACTGTCCTGAGGCTTGGCATCTCTCTTAAAGCTCTTAGAATAGTTTCTTCTTGTCAAATACCCGTAGACCGCTCAAAAATCTCCTGAGGAATGTTGATTACCATATAAGTGTGGGATCCATAAATGCTTGTTGAAATAATATAACCTAACTCATCACCAATGTGAGTCAAAAATCTGTGTATGGATTTAAGTGGACAAACATACTGACAATCATCGTGACTGCAACTCTCGACTGTCAAAATCAGTGTGTGCATCTTATAGCTCTAGTATGATTTCCTACAAGTGCTATTGACTCTCAAACAAATAAGAATCTAGTATTCAAATAGATCTAAAAGGGTCCCAAATAATTGTGATATACCTGTATGATCCCATATGAATCTTTCCAGAAATGATTAAAATAACATGAAGTTGTTCTGTTCAGGAGGAAAATCGGTTAATTGACTTTAAAAGGTTTTAATTCACCTCAAACCAAAAACTCAAAAAATATGTCTTGGTGTGTTTCAATTCAAGTTGTTTTATGTTTTTGTTATCTTTTTTCATCGATGTCGGACTATGTAACTAGATGAACAATGTGAATCACAAACTAAAAGGTTCACGTCTGAGGTGATCACATGTTTTCAAACTAAAAGGATCACGTCTGAGGTGATCAAATGTTTTCAAACTAAGAGGATCACGTCTGAGGTGATCAAATGTTTTCAAATTAAAAGGATCACGTCTGAGGTGATCAAATGATGTCCAGTTAATAAGGTCATGTCTGAGATGATCGTTGTTCATAATGTTATATATCACAAGTTAGATTTTGAGTGTATGGAAGTGTATGAGGTCAAACTCATAAGTATGAGTCAATCGCACGATTGAATCATAAATATGAACCAATCGCACGCTTGAATCATTAGTACGAGCCAGTCGTACGTATGAACCATAAGTATGAACAAGTCACATGATTAGACCATGAGAATGGAAACAATCATGCGATTGGATTATAAGACTGAACCACTCATACGACTGGATGAAAGAGTATGAGCCAATCGCACGACTGAACCCCAGTCGCACGACTGAACCCCAGTCGCATGCTTGAATCATGCGTATGGGTCCAGTCGCACGACTGAATCTTAAAAACAGTATTAATAAGAGGGTTAGTCGGTCGAATTCTTTATCACTCTTCAAAACTCTGAAAAACCGCTCATACGACGACACTCTGCAAAAATTTGGTGTACTGAAATTACCGCTTGATTATGATACTAACTTGTTTCCTACTCATCTACAGGCACTGTGCAAAATCGACCCAAATGAAGGGTTTAATCGAACCCTAAATGACCGAAACTGTTAAGATCAATAACCAGGACTAAACTCTTAAAATAGACCTATTAAATGGACACTAATGGTGCTTTAAACAACACTAAGTGTTATTTCGAGTCTCTGCGGTCCAAATGAATCTAAACATGAAGTGTATGGTCACGTCTTGACAAAGATTCAAGTCTATGGTGTTAAAAGTGAGATATACAAATGGACATGCTGATGAACTTTAGTCGCCAAACTGAGCTAGACGCATGATTCAATCACACGAGTGAATCATGCGTGTGAGTCCAGTCGCATGACTGACTCAACCACATGGCTTCAATACGATTGAGCTCAGTCGCAGGCTCAATCGTACGACTGAACTCAATCGTACGACTGAACTCAGTCATATGGTTCAGTCGCATGATTGAATCAGTTGATCAAAATCATTCAAAATTCAACTTTTAACTCTTACAACCAATCTAATGTATATATTTCTTGTGTTGCAGCAATATGGCTGAAAGATAGACGATGAGCACCAAGAACAACATATGTGCTCACCTCGATACTACTTCCCGGAACGCCTCTGAGTTTAGTGGGATTATTGCCTTCCTACATAGATCGAGGATCTACAAGGCCATCTCGACTCCATGCACACCATACAGATCTATTCAGTAGGCCTTCTAGGAAAGTGCCTCAGTGACCGGTCGGTTGAGCCACACTATATCCGGAGCTCAATCTTCGGACAAGACATAGAGATCATTGAAGATGACCTGAGGAGGGTCTTAGATCTGGGTGAGGACGGAGCCTACCCAACCAAGTTGCATCCACTGATAGTTTGAGGTTGCTTTCTAAGGATAAAGTACACTGGGGACATCAATGCCGGAGTGCTAAACAAGAGCAACATGTGCCCCCAGTTCAAGTACTTGGCACATGTGATCCTAAAGTCTATAGCCTCCAGGCGGGGAGGATTTGATGAGATGTCAGACCAAATCTAGAATGCATACGTTGCACTGGTGCTGAACCACTTGTTCAATTTGTCTCGCATGCTCTTCTCTTATCTAGATCGAGAACCTTGAAGCCAAAGGTATGGAAGGCTGCTTTCCACCAGAACTTCCAGTTAGATGAAGAAGAAGGGTCGGATGATGAGTCTCTCGTCAGGAGAGTCGGTAGCCTGGTTGTGGCTACCGAGAAGGGGAAAGAGGAGGTTGGTGGACGCCAAGCTGGCTCTAAGGGTGATGAGACTGATGTCAGTGATCCAACCTACACACCCAACCAGCCAATCAGCTCAGGGGGAGCCCAGATAGCCAAGGGCACCAGGAAGAAGAGGATGGCCCAACCCCATGAAAACAAAGGAAAGAGGCAAAAGATTATCTTGATCAGTCCTTCCACAACCACAGCCACCACCACTACCACAGCCACTACCACAGCAACCACTACTATCACAGCCACTACCACAGCCACTACCACATCCACTAACACTCCCACCACCACACATACCTTCACATCCACCTCACCTACAATACCTTCTTCCATACCTACTCCCATCTTCACCACATCCACCACTACATCCACTATTCCCCAAGCCGGAACATCCACCCACTTCCCACCTACATCGGGCTCTGCTCTACCCACTGTCGGGTTAGAGGAACAGCTGGCAAACCTCAACAGACTGGTGCTGAAGCTATTAGCTACAGACGAGCTGAGAGCAAATCAGATGAACCAGCTGATAGCGGTCAACAACGCCCACGGCAAGCAGATTGCACAGCTGACAGATAAGAACACTGCTAACGAGAAAGCGTTAGTTCGAGCTCACCGTGCACTAACGGCTCAAAATGAGCTTGTAAAGGAGTCTGTCAATAGGATTGAGGGGTTAGAGAAAAAGAACTAAAAGTTGATGTTGAGGTTGAAGGAAACTAAGGGAGAGCCCTTAAAGATCAAAGGTGATGGTGATGATGGTGGAGATGATGATGATGATGATGATTCGTCTAATGATGAATCAGAAGAAGATGATGAGGAGGAGGAAGCGGGAGGAAGTGGAAAGGGAAAAGGAGGTGATGATGATGATGAGGATGATCAAGAAGGTGATGCATTTGCATCAGCCTCAAATCCATCAGCAAAGGAAAGGCGCACCAAGCAAAATCAGGATCAAAGAGCCTCCTCCTCAGCTCCTCAAGCTAAAGAGACACCCGATCAAAGCAAAAGTAATGATTAGATGTTTACGCATTTGAAACTTTTGTACTTGAATTGTGTATTACATTAGTGATTATTTATGTTTAAATGTCTTGATTAATTATTTATGTGTGATCTGTTGAATGTTTAATCAAACAGATGAAGCTCAACAGCCAGATGAATATGATGTCGTCCCCCTTCAGCAAATCAAGACTCAACTAAGTATGATTCTTGATTTGCAAGGGATTGTAAGAAGGTCTATTAGCTATACCCCTGAAGAAGGAGAGTATGAATCCAAGGATCACAATCAGGAATTATCAATGTCGGTTGAAGGCAAGTCAACGTTTGCGGAATCAACGTTGGCTTGGTTTAATTGTTTTGTAGTAAATTTCAATATCAATAAAGATTCAAGAACACACTAAAAGAAACACAATTAATAAATAATATGTATTTCATTAAAACATGTTAATGATTACAAATAATGAATGAATGATATTAAATTTTGTGATGAATGATGCGACGACTGCTGGGGTTTGATTGTGAGATTTGATGTGATGTTTGCTGTTGTGGAATTGTCGTATTGCTATTGCTGTTGCCGTGGACGCCGCCCATGATTCGAAACCTAGGATCCATTTATATAGACAATGATGTTTCTGTTAAAGGAAACATCGGATCCCTTGGGATTTTAATTATTTCTGTTAAGGAATCATCGGATTTCTCGGGATTTGCATAACTGCCTTGTTGACTTGTTGACTTGTAACACTAGTATTATACAAGTGTTTGGACTCCGTAGGAATATTGTCTTCCGTAGATGTTTTGTCCTTCCGCAAAAGTCTTGTTCTTCCAAGGGTACATTGTTCTTCCGAAGCAATCCTGTTCTTCCGAAGCAATGTTGTTCTTCCGAAGCAATCTTGTTCTTCCGAAGCAATCTTGTTCTTTCGAAGGAATCTTGTTCTTTCGAAGCAATCTTGTTCTTCCAACCTATGTGGTTGTTAATCCGCAGAAGATCTTTGGATGCATTTTACTTGTAAGAAACATATCTACGGAAGAACAAAATGTTCATCCGTAGATGTTTCTTACACTTGGTTAATTTCAGAAATTGATCAAGTATAATGTTTGTACCTGCAACCATACATAAATCAACACACATATAAATGGGTTAACCTATATATATAATGCCTACACAATAATGAATTACAACCATTCATTACAGATATTAATTCAAGTACTAAGCCTTTACAAAATGGACTAGATCTACTGATCCTAGACCTAAAAATACTCTCCCTTAGGCTTAGATACTTGTAATCAGGTCTTCAAAACTAAAAGTTCTTTCAATCTTGCGACCATCCTTTTGTTGAAGTATGATACTGCATCCTTTTGATCATCGTACTTGTACTTGATCTCCATTCTGCATATCCTTTGCAGAGTCTCAAAACTTAGGCCCAAAATGTCTTCTTCAGTGGTGAGTGTTTCCACTACACTTTCATTGTGCACTATCTCGAGCTCATCTTCCTCTGAGATTCTTACTTCTGATACTTCTTCAATGTTGGCTCATTTCAGCAGCCCAGCATCATGTCTTCTTCTTTTGTATGCTTTAGCATGTAGTTTATCCACCACTTGAATCATGTGCATATATAAGCATAGATCATTCTGTGCTCTTTCATCTGACAACTTTGGAAAGAACTTATTATATAGGTATGATGTGTAGCTGGGGTGTAGCAGTTTGATTTCTACTGGGTCAAAAATTCTTATCTTTTCACCTTTCTTCCCCTCAGCATTCCTTAGTAGCACCATTTCTTTTGTCTTCTCCACATATCCCCACTCAGTTATGGGAATAGTGTATTGATTTCCTGCTATGACTTTGATGGTTGTTGTTTTTCTGTTTGAGTATCCAACCCTCCTTAAGAGTTCATCATCAACCATAGTAGAGGAGTTGATGTTTGATCTTTTTTCCTTTTTGAAGTCTTTTGTTATGTTCAGCATCTTCCCTCTTAGCCTCCTTCAGTACATGATCTACAAATCTTGTTTTCATCCTACCCACTGAAACAAAAAAGTCTCTTCCTCTTGGATGGATTGGATAGTTTGAGATGATTAGGCTTTGCAGGTCTTTGATGTCTCTCCTAGGAAGTCTCAGTAATGTTTCTACATCATGGAAGTATTCAATTCTTCCAGATGTCCTCTTGATGATAGCACAGTCCCATTCTTGATCATATTTCCATGCCATGATTCTGTTGTCTTCCAGAGAGGATGGACTAGTAATGTGGTCAAACAATTCTATCAATGTAGACTTCTTCTCTATGATTTCTCTGACTGTTGTTCCCAATGGCCACACTTTGCCAGGAATGACTGCTCTTGGTTCTCTGATCAGTTTTTCTTTTCCTTTGTGCTAATCTTTAGATTCAACAGTTATAGGATCAGCAGGAAGTTTACTTTGTTGCTCATAAGATGGGTGTGGAGCTTCAGTTCTGAATCTGACTCCAGTATCAAGTTCAACAGACATTACTTGTTCCATCATTCTTCTCAGCTCAGCAACACTTCATCCTTTAAGCTCATGACCCTTATAGTTGTGACCCTGTAGCCAACATACCATATTGTACTTGCTCAGTTTTGTTGTATCACAATGACCTAGATCTTTCTTGATTTTCTGAATGGCTTGAAAAGTGGTGGATGCTTCATAGTCACAATTTGGAATTATGAATCTAGCAAGCTCAAACTCTTTCAGCATATCTTTCATCTCAGTCAAGTTCATTCTTTCAACCATGTCAAATGGGAACCCATGATTGATCAGAGTCATAAACACAGATGACTCGGGCCTCTCTTCCATAATGTGTTTTGTTGTAAGAAGAAAATCAGTCTTTGATTCTTCTTGATCTTTGTTAGTTTCATCTTTAATCAGCTCTTTCCATTCAGCATCACTCTCAGCTTCATCTTCATCATGAGTTATTTGCTTTAATGGTGATACATCCACTGAAGGAGTGTGTTCTGAAGATGTATGCCTTGGCTTCTCAGGTGTCTCTTCAATATTGATTGTTTGTATATTTGTTGAACCCAAATACTTCCTTTTCTTGAGTGTTAAATAAGTTGCTTTGAAGTTTCAGTAGGTTTCTTTAGTTGCTCTGATTCAATAGCACATATCTTCATCTTTAGCTGATCAATCTCTTCTTCTTTTCTTCTCAACAAAGCTGATTAATCATAGAGAGAGTCATTCATCTGATCAACCTTCAGCCTTAGCTTCTTATTTTCAATCTTCTCATTCTTTGCTAAGTCGTTAAGTTCTTTAACCAGCTCATGCAATGCATCATTCACTTCATTGTTTTCTTGTATGTTCTCCCTCAATCTTTTCAGACTTGATTCTTGCTTCATTTGCTGATCATCTTTTACTTTCATCATTCCCTTCAACTCTTGAATTCTTTGCTTTCTATTGTTAGACTTCAGAACAAGCTTGTTGTATTCAACAACCAGATAACTCTTGCTAACAGGGATATCAGTATCACTCAGATCATCTTCATTGTAGGCAATCACATCAACATAGTTTGCCTCTTCTTCTTCTTCCTGATGTTGAGAAGCAATCTCATCGTCATTTACTTCTTCATGGGCTACACTTGCTGAGCTTGAACTGGCCTTAATAGCTTGATCTTTTGGTTCTTGATGAGGTTGTTGTTGTTGTTGATGGTCAGTGACCGGAGAGACTGGTTTAGTTTCATTTGAGAGTACAGGGGATTCAGTTTTGATTAACGACAGTTGAACTGTACTTGCTTGTGAGGCTAACTCTGTCTCCCCAGTGTAAATGCTCTCAGTGGATGAATTTTCTAGATTTGGAGGTTGTTGAAAAAGTTGCATTTGAAGCTGATTTGGTGATTGAAGGTGAATTGGAGAGATTGGTTGATTGTTTTGGCTGGCTGGTGATTGTGGTTGGGGTGTTTGTTGTTGATTTGGTGATATAGGGTGAATTGGAGAGATAGGTTCTGTGTTTTGGATGGCAGGTGAATTTGGTAGGGATGGTTGAGGTTGATGGTGTATGGGTGATATATCTGGTGAGTGAGTGTCTTGAACAAAGTTGGTTGATGAAACCTCCTGTTGATCTTCCCACACAAGCTCGTGAGGAATGTTTGCATAAGCATCTACCATATGATCAAACATGGGCATGTCTCATCCTTCATATTTCCCAGATATTTTATTCAGTAAGGATCTGCCAAGGTGTGCTTGAACAAACACATCACCATCCACAGTAGTTCCAGGCAGATCAGCATTGATGATTAGTTACAGAAACCTTGGAAACATATACATCTTGTCAGCCTTCTGTACTTTGATGTGATCACATAAGCAGTTGAAGATGTACTTTGAGTAATTGTAGGTTCTTCCCTCAAAAACACCAATAATGCTTGAAGAGATATGCCTTGAAAATCTATCAAGTCCAGATTTCCTGTTTGAGATGCACTTAAGATAAGTGTGGGAGAGAAATCTGTACGGTTTGCAGAGTCTTCCTTTCTTTATTTCTCACTTCTCGAAGTCACCATCATACCCCATCAGAAGAAAGACTTTTTCTATGTATTCATTGTCAAACACATCAGGGTGACCAGCTTCTATATCTCCCAACTCAAGAACCCTTCTTATTGTCTATTCATCCACTCTTAGTCTTTGATTCTTCACATCAGCCACAATAACTTGACCATCTTCCTCTATATGGGCGGAGTTCCAGAAATTAGTGATGTACGATTGGTGAATCACAGGCTCTGATGATAAGGCATAGAACAGCCTAGATCTTCTTAGATATCAGATAATGTCTTGACACCCTACTGAAACAGGAACGTCAGGGTTTAAGAAGGCACACACATTGTGCTCTTTTGCAAATCGATTATCCATCTTGAACACAACGATCTTAGAGCACAGATATATGTTTGTTTGATGTTTTGATTTGGTAAAATTTGAATGTTATAGAAGGGGGAAAAGTTTGTTGAGAGTGTGTTTTTCTAGGTCTGAAAAAGTGAACTGAAAAAGCGAATAATTAATTTTAAAGTCAAACATCATCCTTTATACTCTCAGAGACATTAACTTTATTACTTTAATGAAGTGGGACCCTCAACAAATTCTTCCGCAGATCATCTACGGATCCCATAAATCATCTGAGGATGTCTTAACGACATCTGCTGATGAAGTATAACTTACATTTTCACAGATTACCAAACTATGAAATTAAATTATATTTGTTGATCTTTGCTCATCCGTAGTTTACAAATCTACGGATAAACATTTAAATTTTCCACACTGTAGCTTCTGCTGATGCTTAAGATGGCACAATGCAGAGAAATATTGTTGTATGGTCCAAGTCCATTGCTTAGAACCATTTATTGATTTTGGACCTTGTTGACTTTGTATTCATGACAATTTAGCACAAGAAAGTTTAAATGATTTTAAAGAAAATTTCATGTATCCAGGAGCTAAGATGGTGCTCAGATTCTAATTCCTTCAAATTGATAATGAAATAGACAAAGCTGCTGATTAATAAACTTAACTTCATGAAATCTACTCCCCCTAAATTTGTGATTAATGATGACATTAAGCATTTATCATAAATTTCTAAGAAGAATAGCATGAGTGACATTTAATTGTATGATGATGCTCAGACATATATACACATATAATGGGATCATACTATAATACTAAGCCTCTTCCTGATGAGTTATTTTGTTGAATTAATACCTGAACAAAGTTCTGATTGCAAGTATATTGTCCACTTAAATCCATACAAGAGCTCATGTATCAACTAGGCATGTTGTTTCTCATGTTTTCATATTGATTTGGAAATAACTGTTATGCGCTTCACATTCAATTCACAAAGATTTTGTCCTCCCTTTGCAAGTCAAATCATCACTTTTTCACACTTAAGAACTATGTACTTTAAGTTATAAGTTCTATCTTGAGATGAATTGGGCATCTCATTAATGCAATGATGTAAAAGCTCTAGATTAATATACAATTGGTCACATAGGATTCTTTTGAGAGCTTAGATATGATCATCATCAGGTCACCAGGTCTTTACTCACGTAAAACAGAGGTTCCTTTAACCCAGGTCTTTGTTCACACAAAACAGAAGGATGATGAGGATCATGATCTTTTCACCTTTTGTTTTGTTCACACAAAACAAAAGAAGTATGATTTGCAAAGATAGATATTATAAAGTGTTGGTACATAGTGTGTTTAGATGAGTGATTTGGTCACATCAGAATAAGACTCACTTTGTATTCTCAAAATGAAGTTTCCTACAAACAATCACTTAGCATTTTGTTTGGCATGCACTCAGTGTAGTTTTCACTCAAGATGAATCTACTCACATATCAAGAAACTTGCTTAGATTTAATGTTATTTATGAATTCAGGAATAAGCAAATATATAATGTACTATCATTTCCCAAACATATGTCATGCTGAAGCATCATTACATACAGTATTTTGTTTCTTCAAATTGATTAATCTAAGTTAATCATGCCTAGAGACTCAATCAGAAAATTAAATCTGACTGAATCAAAGGCTTTAGTGAATAAATCAGCAAGCTGATTTGTTGTATCCACTTTGACTAACTTAATCAAACCCTTTTCTGAGCAATCTCTCAGAAAATGATATCTTATCTCAATATGTTTTGTTTTACTATGTTGCACAGGATTAGCAGTTATAAACATAGCAGTAGAATTGTCTATGTAAATTGAAGTTTGAAGGAAGTTGCAACCATAGTCAAGCAATTGGTTTTGCAACCAAAGGACTTGAGAGCAACCAGCTGAAGCAGTTATGTACTCAGCCTCAGCTGTGGATACAGATACATTGGTTTGTTTCTTGCACTGCCATGATACTAGCCTTGGTCCGATGAATTGACATCCACCTGTTGTTGATTTTTTGTTACTGTTACATCCACCATAGTCACTGTCTGAGTATGAGTAGAGTGTAAAGTCACCATCCTTTGGATACCAAAGACCAAGTCCTGGTTTTCCTTTGAGGTATCTGAAAATCCTTTTTACAGCATTCAGATGAGACTCCCTTGGATCAGATTGGTACCTAGCACACACACACACAACAAACATAATGTCAGATCTACTGGCAGTTAGATATATAAGTGAACCTATCATTGATCTATATAACTTTTGATCAATAGATTTTCTTGAAGGATTAGGAATAATCTTATCAATTGTTGATGCTGGTGTTTTGCATGAGGATACTTCAGCAAGATTGTATTTCTTCAAAATTTGATGTATGTATTTTTCTTGATTGATGAATATTCCATCTGGTTTGTGATGAACTTGAAGACCAAGAAAGAAGGTTAATTCACCCATTGAACTCATCTGAAATTCAGATTTCATCAGCTCTACGAACTTTACACACAATCTCCTATTAGTTGAGCCAAATATAATGTCATCAACATATATTTGAACAACTAAGAGATCTTGATGTTCTTGTTTGAGAAAGAGTGTCTGATCAATGGTTCCTCTTTTGTAGCATGCTTTAGCAAGAAAGATGATAGTGTTTCATACCACTTTCTTGGTGCTTGATGAAGACCATACAAGGCTTTATCTAGCTTGTATACCCTATGAGGATCTTCAAAACCGGGGGGTTGTGACACATAAACTTCCTCATCAATCTTCCCATATAGGAATGCACACCTGACATCCATCTGATACACACTGAACTTCTTATATGATGCATAAGCTAGAAACACTCTTATGGCCTCAATTCTTGCAACTGGTGCAAAAACTTCATCATAGTCTATTCCTTCTTCTTATGTGTGTCCTTGTGCAATCAACCTTGCTTTGTTTATTACAATAATCCCTCTATCATCCAGTTTGTTTTTGTATAGCCACCTTGTTCCAATAGGATGTTGACCTTCAGGAAAATCAACTATAGACCATACCTTTTGCTTTCTAAATTGTTGAAGCTCTTCTTGCATAGCTTCAATCCAATAATTGACTTTTAAAGCAGCAGTGATGTTTGGAGGGACCACTTGTGAAAGAAAACAACTGAAGAGACAAAGGTTGGCAGTACCACTTTGGCTCCTTGTAGTTCTCTTTGTAAGATCTCTAATGATGTTGTTGACTGGATGAGTCTTATGGATTCTCATTGATGGAGTTGATTCAACTGGCATAGATGATTCTAGGTTAGTCATTTCCATTGCCTCAGACTGATCCAACCCAGGTTGAGTGTTTAGAAAATAGTCAAATTGTTCAACATGAGGTGTAGGATCATGAGTGTCTTCTGTATTAGCTGTAGGAGCATCTCCAGTATCGGTTTGCTCTTTCGTAGGAACTTCTCCGGAATCATTTTGCTCTTCCGTAGGAACTTCTCCGGAATTATTTTGCTCTTCCGTAGGAACTTCTCCGGAATCATTTGCTCTTCCGTATGTGTTACAGGAACTTCTCCGGATGATAAGTGAGGACTTGAAACATTTCCAATGTTTGTTGTATTCACTTGAGAGCATGGATCTTTTGAAGGGACATCATTCACATCTTCGGATGCACCACGTTCATTTCCACATGTAGTGTCTGCAGCTGCTGCTGATGTGTTTCCCCCCGAGGATGTGTGTATCCTTAGAGGATCAGCAGATAATGTTACTTCAGTCATATGAGGTGGAACAAATGGATAACATAGTTCATCAGATCCTGCAGTGTTCAAATGATCATAGTTAAATGATTTAGTTAGAGCATCTATGTCAAACAACCATGATGAACCTTTAACTGACTTAGTAAATACAGATTCATCAAAGGATACATTAGGAGTTTCTTCCACAATGTTATGTTGTGAAATATAAATCCTATAAGATTTAGATGTTGAAGAGTATCCAACAAAGAAACCATCATATTCTTTTTCTGAAAATTTTCCCAATGACTCTTTTATGTTTGAAACAGATACATGACATCCAAAGACATTAAGATATCCTATGTATGGTTTTCTTTTAAACAAGAGCTCATAAGGAGTTTTGTTATGTTCTTTGACAATTAATGTTCTGTTTTGAACATTGCATGCAGTATTCACTGCTCAGCCCAAAATGTGATGGGCAATTGTGAATCAGCTAGCATTATTCTGGCTGCTTTAATGAGAGTTTTGTTTCTTCTTTTAGCAACTTCATTTTGTTGTGGAGTTCTTGGTGCACTGAATTGCCTTGCAATACCTTTGCTCCTGCAAAAAGAATCCAGTTCAAAATTGACAAATTCAGTACCATTGTCACTCCTAAAAATTTTAACTTTTGTATCAAGTTGATTCTTAATCTGATCACAAAGTCCATTAATGTTTCTGATGTTTCACTCTTTTGTTTTAAGAAAAAGACCCATGTGAATCTTGTGAAATCATCAACTATCACCAAACAATATTGCCTTTTTCCAATGCTCATCACATTTGTGACATCCGTCACCAAAAGGTCCGTCAATTAACGTGGATTTCATTAACTTTTCTTCGTTCGATCATTCCTTATCTTTATAAACTATTCGTGTGGATATTATGCTTGCTTTATCATCGTTGTGCTTGTGCTTTCATTGTGAACGTGTACTATCTTTAAAAACTTTTAAAACTTTCATCATCGTTACCGATAAATGTACCATTTTTATATAAAACTAACTTCACTAATAAAACCATTTTTAAGTTATAAATATCATTAAATACATTTTTATAATTAATATAATTAACCTAATAAAGTCATTTTTCAACCGAAACAAATTTGGGAAACTCGTGGGTTAAATGCAGGGACTAAAATTGACATTTTGTAAACTTGGGATGGGTATAAAAACCCTATTTTCCAGCCCTAGCCTCACTCACTTCATCTTCTTCTTCACTTCTTCTTCTTCACCTATCTTCCTCCTCCTTGCACCAAAACCGCCCCGTTTGGTCTCGTTTTCACCGTCTAGACTTCATCTACAACCGAGTCTACTCCATCCTTGCAGGTAGACGACCTTGGTTGTCCCTTTTTTTGCTTATTCACGGCTGTCCAAACTAGGGTTTCGGGTGTTCGGGTTCAACCCAAACACATGAGGTCGTGTGGGTGCGTGTGATGTCTTTCTGCGTGTGCTTCATGTTTGTGTATGTTTGTAGTGTGTTTCTGGAAGTCCTTGATGTGTAAACCCGTGCTCGGAGCAGCCGGAGGCTGAGCAGCCCCTCAGCAGTTGTGATTCTGCTGTTCAGGCGACTGGTCTGTCATGCGATTGAGCCGTGCGACTGGGTGAGTCGTGCGACTGAATCATGCGTCTGAGTCAATCGTGCGACTGAGTTATGTGACTGGGTGTGTCGTGCGACTGTGTGTGTGTGTGCGATTGAGTCATGCGAGCGAATAAATGTGTGCGATTGAGTCATGCGAGCGAATGAATGTGTGCGATTGTGTGTGTATCGCACGACAGAAGTCTAATCACACGAATGAAGGTTCAATCGTACGAATGTAGCTGATTCGTATGAATGAAGGTTGATTTGTGCGTATGGAGATTGAGTCGTGCGATTGAGTGTTGTGTGGTACGACTGAATGCCAGTCGTACGAATGAAGGTTCAATTGTGCGAATGAAGCTGATTCGTACGAATGAGGGTTGATTCGTGCGAATGGAGTGTTGAGTCGTGCGTTTGGTCCTGTCGTGCGACTGAAGTTGCTGTGTGTGATTTCCTTCTTGTGTATAGTTTGTGTATGACGTGTGGTGTTAAGGTGACATCGACACGGTTGCCAGTACTAATGACAATGTTAAAGTCAACACTATCAAACTTACTAATGTTATTCCAAACCAAATCAACTTAACATTTTACAATTATCAACAACTGATTTATAACTACTAATATTTACCAAATACTTCTTCAATAACAATGAAACATTTACACGAATATCATCAGCAATGTCGACGATGTCTAGTACTTGGATCTACATAAGATCTAGTACGTGTGTCTGTTTGTGTGTGTTACACACGACCTAACCGACACAACCCGAACTGACCGAACATTATTATATGCTTTATACATATCATTAATGCTTAACAATAACTGTCAATAGGTGTTTGACCGTTCATTGCATACTACATTTGGATACTTTGATCATTCATACTTACCACCTAACAAGTGAGTTTCGTAGCCCCTTTTTACGCTTACAATATTTCAATCATTTACAAACTTGGGGGAAAAGTATGCTCACCCATTTTCAATGCTGTACAATATACATACAATTTACATACTTGGAATCAATGTGATACTGTTTTGCAAGTACTTATCTGATACATGCTTGAGTCTGCTGTGTGGTACTTTCTTTGCAACTATTTAATTCCAGTGTGGGAACCGACGGATAGGTATTGGTAGTACTACTGGGTTGACACCCCCACCCTTGTTCGTTAGTATACTAGTTAGTACCATCAGTAGCCAGGAACGGGCCCTTGGGTGAATATATTCCGACAATATCTTTGTGTACGTCGTTAGGTTTGGTTGCAAAGCTCATTGTCATGTGATTTTACTTACTTATAACTGTATTCACGGTATTCCACATCACTTACTATACAACATCAATTACTTATTTACTATTTAAACCTGCAAGCTCACCAACAATTTTGTTGACCATTTTGAGCATATCTTTCAGGTGATCATGCAAATTGAGGATCTAGGTGTGCTGCCTTAGTGGAGACCCTAGGATGCATTGTTGGGACTAAACATATTTGACAAACAATCATTTTAATACAATATTGTAGTCTGATTAAATAATTACATTCTTTTGATACTTGTCCCGGGTTGTGGGAATTTGCTTTACAATGTTATCATCTTGTCTATGTGAATCAAATAATGTTTATGCTTATGGCTATGTTGTTGTGAATATTGACTAAACACGACACAAGTCCCCTTGTTGTCGGGTGTCGTCATGACGCGCTTGTCATCATTTATTATATTGCATCTCTATCGGTTACCATGTGTTATGACGATCCCGATCTCGTTACATCCTCGTGTTTCCGCTTTTAGCTGGGGTGTGACAATATTGGTAGGACCAAACAGATCCATGTGAAGCAATTTTAGTGGTGTAGTATTAGTATTGATAATTTTGGATTTATGTGACACTCTATGTTGTTTTCCTTTGTAACAAGAAGAACAGTGAGTTGAGCAATGAAACTCTTTGTTTGGCAATCCGATGACCAGGTCATTTTTCACCAATTTAATCATGTTCTTCATGTTAGAATGGACAAGCCTTCTATGCCATAATTGAGATACATCTTCTGATAACTTAGATAGAAGGCATGTTTCATGTTTTGTGAGTGATGTGTTGTTCATATCCAAAACATAAGTGTTTCCTTTTCTTGCTGATTTGAGGAGGACCCATTCTTCTGGAACAGTAAACCCTGGCTTAAGAATGTAACAATTAGTATTATCAAACAATATGGTATAATTTTGATCACAAATTTGAGACACACTTAGTAGATTATACTGTAAATTTTCACAATAATTTACTTTCTCAAATTTGAGCACATCATTTGTTATCATTACTTCACCAACAATTTTACCTCCCTTTTTATCCCCACCAAATACCACATAAAAAGCATTTTTATATTTGAAATCATGGAGAAGTGAACAGTTTCCTGTCATATGCCTGGAACAACCATTGTCCACATACCACTTATTGTCAGCTCTCCAATATTATTCCTGCATTCAGAAATAAATCAGTTAGAATTGACAACCCAAGTCTTAATGATCTTGGGTTTGTCAACAGTGTCTAAAATAGTTACTCCTTCATGAATAAGTCTTGAAGTTTCAGTTTTAGTTTTGGTTGATTCATTCTGAGTTGTTTTAGATGAGGATGATTCTGTTGAATGGGATGTTGATGAACCAGGTTCTTGTTTCACAATTTCTTCTTGATTCAACTTAATTTTGTTCATTTGAGACTTTGGTTTTGATAATGAAACTTTATGATTAAATGTCTCACAATCTTTTGTTTTTGAATGAGGTATATGATTTCCCTTTTCAAATTTATCAAAGAATGCATCATCATCCTTTGTTTCCTTATTAGTCAAATCTACCCTTTTGTGAGGTGTTTTTGACTGCTGGAAAGTTGGTCTTTTCTTCAATGGATGAAGACTTGATGATGTTTTGTCCTTTGATTTTGACTTTGATTTTAGTTCAGACTTCTTTAGTTTTGAACCCTTTTCACAATCAGTAGATTGAGTATCTGATTCAGACTTATCTGATTCTTTCTTCTTTGTGCCTTTTGTCTTGTTCTTTTTGTTGAAATAACATTCCTGAGTGGAATGGTTATTTTTGTTGCAGATGGCATAATGTTTGTTGAAGAGCAGTCAGCAGTCATGTGATTGTTCATATTGCAAATAGAGCAGTAGCTACTGAAGTAACAATCTTCAGTACTGTGATTTTTCATGTCACACCGTTTGCAATACTTTTCATCTGATTCTTTCTCAGAATCATTCTTATAGTTTGCTAACTTTTGATGTTGTTCATTCTTCTTCAGCTTTGGATGAGATTCTTCTTTTTCCACTTTATGCATCTTTTGATTGTTTGTTGCTGAATTCCTCTTCCGTAGATCTACTGAATCAACATTAACTTCTACTGAAGTTTTCTTTTTTCGTAGATCTGGTACTTGAAAGAGGTTCATCTTCCGTTGATGATCTGCTGATGCCTTTTTCTTTCCTTTTTCCATGGATTTGTCTCTTTCCTTAGTAGAAGCAGATTTCTTATTTACTTTATTGGAGGAGGTTTGTTTGTGATTTAGCTCTTGAAGACCTTCATTCAACTGAGCTATTCTCTTGCAAATGGTTTTCAGCATGTTTCTTTGTTTAGGAGGGTATGGCAGCTTTGTTTCTTCAAGCACTTTTGGAATATTTGTTTCAAACACAACAGATTCATCAAAAGATTAGCATTATGTTCATCAGAATCATCCAAGTCATCCCACTCATCTAAGTCAAATTCTGAATTAAATTGATTAATCTTTTCTAATTCGGAAGACTCAGTTTCATTCACCTCATTATCAATGTTTTGTTGATTTGAGCTAGTTCCTATAATGGTGCTAGGCAAAAAATGTTTTGACAAATTATTTGTCATTGATTCAGGCAAAGAACCATAGTTATTGTTAACTCGAGGTGCCACACCATTGTATCCCAACCCAGACCTTTTCTTTGATTCAATATGAGAATTTAGTAATTTCTTATATTGCTGAGATGAGAGCTGAAACTTCTGAAGTTTCACTTCAGTTGATGCATGATCAGCCATGGATTTGGTTAAGGAAGTGGTCAGATGCTCAACTTGTGCTTTCAAACTGTAATTTTCAGAAACAATTTTGTCTAAATCCTTTTGTAAAGAGTTAATTATAATTTGATATTGTTTATGTTCTCTTACATGAGATTCATTCAAAATCATTGTTTCTTTAACTTTATCAGCTAATTGTTGAGCATGGACTCTATATCTTTCTACTTCCTCAACACATATTGATGAACATAACCTGTCTCTTACCTCACTTGCCATGGGTGGAACCTTGTTTTCCATGTGAGCCATTAGAGCTTGATTTTCTTCTAAGACTTCCTTCTCATACACACTCCAGTCACAAGTTCCATCTTGAAGAATGATCAGCCCAGAGTCTTTAGAGTTACTAGTTCCTGCTGGTGAATTGGTGGCTAGTTGGGATGAGTTGGTCAGTTGTGGCTGTCTAAAACATCTTTGAGTTGATGAGGGTTGTTTGGCCTGATGATTCTGATGTTGTGTTGTGTCAGAATTTTATTGATTGCGTTCTCTAGAAAAGTGTCCATAGAGATTGCACTTGAAGCATCTTACCTTTGACTTATCAACTCCTATACGTGATGATTTACTTGCAGCAGCCAAATTCTTGTTTCTTCTCAGATATTGTTTCGCTCTATAGGCAATCATTGCCATTTGCCATTGTAGATCCATTTCCTCCACTACATCCGGAGGCAGTTCTTCTAAATCTTATTGGCACATGTTGGTAGTGGCCAATATACTTCCTAGGTAAGCTTGGAAGCTTGAACTGAAGGCTGCAAAAGCTGCCTTTTGTTCTTCAGAGTCTAGAATGACAGTGATAGACTCTGATTGATTGTTGGATGATGGTTTTCAGATGATTTATCTCTTTGATCATCAGATATTTCTTTCTCTTTTCTTGACTTACTTTGAGAAGATTTCTTAGGAGGTTTTGAAGCATAGAAACTTACTTCCTCTTCATCTTCACTCAAAGTACAAGAGTTATCACCATCATTACTGGACATGAAAGCACTTCCAGCACTTCTTGTTTCTTTAAAGTGATATGGTGATACATGAGTTCTTATACTCTTGTTTCTTGATTTCTCATCCAGTTCAAGATCCTCAACTTTAGCCACTAGAGTGTCTAGTCCGACTGCTTTGAGATCTATGGTATTCTTGAACATGGATACAGTTTGCTTCCAACTTTCTGGTAAAGTATGGAGAATTTTCTTGTTCAGTTCCTCATTTGTGTATTTCAACTCCAGAATGTTCATTTCTGTGACAAGTTGCATAAACCTGTGGAGTTGTTGAGGAATTGATTCACCCTTAATATGATGAAAAGTTTCATATTGTGAACAAAGGGTGTCCTTCCTAATGCTTCAGATTTCATCACTCCCTTCACAAAGTGTATGAAGAATCTTCCACAAGGAATTTGTTGTTTTATAATTTTCACATCTGATCAATATTTCTTCTGGCAAAGCCATACTAAGCAAGATATATGCTTTGATATCAACTTTAACCTTCTTAATATCATCAAGTGAAAGATCTTTTGTGCTTATGGGTTGATTGTTATCATTATAATCCGGCCCAAGGGTGGGTGGAATATAAGGATCTTTTGTTATAGAGACCCATAAGTCAGAATCTGTATAATTTACATGATTCCTAAACTTGATTTTCCATGATTTGAAGTCTGCTTTTGTTTCCAACTTCGGTGTTTGGTAAGATGATCCACCGAAGTTGCTCATGATTAGTTAAGATCTAAGATGTTAATTGATGAATATGATCAACAAGATCTGCTATTCAATGGATTTGCATATAGATCCAAGTTAATCTAACCGACTACTGTTGAACGACAAACAACTTTCACACAAATCCCTTCTAAAGACAATAGATCTAATCAGTAAAAACTGACAAATCCACAGAATTCAAAGCAATTAAACACAACTAACACTGATAGATCAATCGATCTAAATCAATGATCACTCAGCACGGATACCACCTGTGAATCCAAGGATCACAATCAGGAATTATCAGTGTCGGTTGAAGGCAAGTTAACGTTTGCGGAATCAACGTTGGCTTGGTTTAATTGTTTTGTAGTAAATTTCAATATCAATAAAGATTAAAGAACAAATTAAAAGAAACACAATTAATGAATAATATGTATTTCATTAAAACATGTTAATGATTACAAATAATAAATGAATGATATTAAATTTTGTGATGAATGATGTGACGGCTGCTAGATGGTTGCTGTTGTGGAATTGTCGTATTGCTATTGCTGTTGCCGTGGAAGCCGCCCATGATTCAAAACCTAGGATCCATTTATATAGACAATGATGTTTCTGTTAAAGAAAACACCAGATCTCTTGGGATTTGAATTGTTTCTGTTAAGGAATCATCGGATTTCTGGAGATTCGCATAACTGCCTTGTTGAGTTGTTGACTTGTAACACTTGTATTATACAAGTGTTTGGACACCGCAAGAATATTGTCTTCCGTAGATGTTTTGTTCTTCCGCAGAAGTCTTGTTCTTCGAAGGGTACATTGTTCTTCCGAAGCAAGCCTGTTCTTCCGAAGCAATCTTGTTCTTTCGAAGCAATCTTGTTCTTCCGAAGCAATCTTGTTCTTTCGAAGCAATCTTGTTCTTCCCAAGCAATCTTGTTCTTCCGAAGCAATCTTGTTCTTCCAACCTGTGTGGTTGTTCATCCGCAGAAGATCTTTGGATGCATTTTACTTGTAAGAAACATATCTACGGAAGAACAAAATGTTCATCCGTAGATGTTTCTTACACTTGGTCAATTTCAGAAATTGACCAAGTATAATGTTTGTACCTGCAACCATACATAAATCAACACACATATAAATGGGTCCTATATATATAATGCATACACAATAATGAATTACAACCATTCATTACAGATATTAATTCAAGTACTAAGCCTATACAAAATGGACTAGATCTACTGATCCTAGACCTAACAGAGAGATCATCCATGATCTGACAGATGAGCAGCTGGCTGATATGTCCAGATTAAATCCATCTGAAATTGTTAAAGATGCTCCAGAAGTTGATGTCTTAAGTGATGAGGAGCTACAGGATGTGGATGAAATAGAGATTGAAGATGTTCAAACTGACCACTATCCTGAGTACACTGACCCTAAGGGCAACGTTATCCCCAACTTGGGTGAAACTTTTGGCAGTGATACCTTTGATATGCTAGAGGAGATGGAGAAAGAAAAAGATAAGGATGAAAGTAAAGCCCAAGCTTCAGATGCAAATGTTGATATTAAGAAAGCTGAATGGGCAGCTTGTTTTGCTAAAATGAAAGCCCAACGCGCACCTCCAAAGCAAAATGCCTACACCAAACTTTATAGAGTCAAGAGATATCAAAAAGTGTCAGGCAAGATTATCGCGTGGGCATATTTTGAAGATTTGGAAGTCTATGCTGTTAAAAGGGAGAAAGGGATTGAATACTTCAGATATCCACATGATCTGAAGACACTTCCTGGTTTTGACCTCAACCGATTGGCATGCTTAGATCTTTTGTATGCCAACCCGAGGAAGATGTCGGAATGGTTTGAGACAGCGCTGAAGAAGGAATACCACACCAGATAGGTCAACTTCAGGCCTCAACAACCTAAGCGGTTCATTCATAAGACTGAAGTTGATCCTATATCTGGAAGACCTAAGGTGGTGTTGAAGTGGAGTCCCCCACACATAATGTCTAAGATTCCTTTACGGGAGATGCCTCAGGACTTCACTCCACACTTCAAATGGTGGTATTATGACTGGAAGACGGGGGAAGCGGTCATAGTTCTGAACAGAGAAGGAAAGATAGAGACAATCAGGGTATTTAACCCAATATGGCTTACCAACTTGTCTGCTGAAGATGTCTACACTTTATACAAGTGGCCACTGTTCTATGACACACAAGATATTGTACAAGCTCTACAGTTCCAACATGTTATACGACTCTGCTTTGCATTCGATATACATGCAGGAGTCACTAGAGAAGAGAAGTACAAGAAATTTCAAGAGCATGTGAAGAAAGTTAGTAAATAGGCTAAGCGTATTGGCTTCAGAGGAAGATCTCCCAAGCTTATGAACAGCAGATTGATCCACAACAGAGCCAAAAGCTTGCTGAAGAATTACTAAAGATCCTAGAAGAAGGTGATGACCATGAAGTTGAAACTAAGCTCCTGGTGTCTGCAGTTTGATAACTTCAGCCTGATAAAGTATCTTCTAAGGAACCGATTGAAGACTGTGTGGTGTACACGTTTGGCAAGAGCTGAAGACCAAGAACAGAGGAAGCAAATTGAAGAAAAATTGGAACTGGAGCTTGATTTGGTTTCAATAATTGGAGCAATTGCATGCCACGAGAGCAACAGCAAAAGAAAGACAGAATAACTTGGAGAAAAGCATGTTAGACAATAGAATAAACTAGGTCCAAGGGGGAGTTTGTTGATACATCATGTTCCTAGTTTATGTTCTTAATGTAAAAGTTTTTCATTTCTTACACATGTGTAATGTAACTACTTAATGAAATATGATATGTTCTTGATGTTTATTTATCTTTAAATATTTCATATTATTGGTGGTTTTCATGCTAATGGACCATACTTATGGACCATACGCATGAATGAATCATACTTATGGACCAGTCGCACGACTGAACCAGGAGACTGGATCAGTCGTATGACTGAGACATAAGATTGACTCAGTTGCACGACTGAACCTTCAGTCGTGCGTATGAATCAAGCGCATGATTTAGTCGCACGACTGAACCATGCTAATGGTTCAGTCGTACGAATGAACACTATAAACTTATAGATACCACATAATTCGTGGAAAAAGAGAGACTTCGAAGATCATAAAACCCTAGCCGTCCAGAGCGTCTTAAACAACATATCCAACTTCAAAGTTCGTCCCTGATTGATTTCTAATGAATTCTTAACGTTTCTTTCATCATTAGATCGATCAGGTTGTCGTTCTCACTAATTGGATCGCCAATCAAATAGAATAAGCGCTATTTGATCTGGTCTCACGCAGAATCCGTTAGTACTCCGTACGAAAACGATCCTAACATATATATATATATATATATATATATATATCTATATATATATATATAGATAATATATATAATGTATATATATATGTATATATATATATTATATATATCTATATGTCTATATGTATCTATATATCTATATATATATATATCTATGTATATATCTCTCCTCTCTTCTCTCCATATATATATACTCTATATATCTATATATAATGTATATACATATATATCTATATGTATATATATCTATATATACATATCTATCTATATCTATATCTATATATATATATCTCTATATATATATATCTCTATATCTCTCTATCTATATATCTATATATATCTATCTATATATATATATATATATATATATATATATATATATATTGCAGGACCGTTTAAGGGCTTGAACAAATTACAAAACAACAACACAATGAGAAGAGCAACTAAACTTTGATCAAACAGTGAACTGGATTAACCAAGTTGATACAAAGAACACAAGTAAAGTAAAGAGACAGAACAAGAGAGTTGGTTTCAAGGAGGCAGTATATTGCTTTCTCAAGTTCTTTTACAAGTGTTACAAAGCATTAAAAAAGATACAAGAACTTGGAATACTTATACTACAACCTACAGCCGGCTATACTTTGAAAACCAGCTGGATACAATTGACTAGACACTAACAAAATCAATTGTAGGATCAAAAGGCATATCTGCCTTTTGACCTTGTGACTATGACATGTCATAGCTCACATCCTTATCTATTACAAAAAGGATAAAGTACATAAAGTAGAAAGTTACAGACTCAAGACCTCAATGTATAGTTACCAAAAGCATGGACCTTTTCACCAACTCATGTAAGTTGGTGACTTAACAGAGATGCAGCGAAAAGGTGCTTTATGGAACAGTACATCAGATAAAACATGTGTACTAAAAGTCTTCGGAAGAAATCTGTCTTCATAGGTTGAAGCTTCGGAAGACTTTGTCTCTGAGGCTTCAAAAGACTTCATGTTTGGCTTCGGAAGATATTGGTCTTGGCTTCGGAAGATTTTACACTTAGAGTATTTTCTAGTGTATTGTGTAAAACTTCCGAAGCATTCTTTACTTCAGTACTTAGTGCATGTTGCAGAGATATATTGGATGTTTTGGGTTGCATCAGACTTAACGAATCCTTACAAACTCCCCCTAGGCTGATGCTACCAAAACACTTAGAAGATCTTCAGATGTTGGTGGTCTTCAGTATAATCATGACCATTCCTTTCTTCATTAGATGGTCAGGATCATCAAGACTTTCATAGTATCTTCTCATCTCAAAGAGATCATGCAGAGGTAAGTTGATTATGTCTTGCCAGGAGTAGACATTCTCAACACCTTGATCTCTGATTACATGCCATCTTTCTGGATTGGTAGAGTAAGTCCAGGACAAGATGGGTGTCTCAGTTGTTAGAGGAGCCACTTGCATTGGAGTTGATTGGGCTGCCTCATCATGCACTTCCTCAGGTTGATCTGACTCAACCTGAGGTGTAGAGGTAGATGACTTAGGCTTCTTCTTCTTTGTCTTTGGTTAGAAGCCATTCTCTTCTTCCTCTTAGATGACTTTAACTGAGAAGACTGGTCTGCAGCACCTTGTTGATCATCATTGTCTTTCTCAGTTGGGTGTTCCTCCCTCACAGGTTCAGAAGGAGAGGGAGTTTGACCCTGCCTTGGATCAGAAGATGAAGCTTGCTGAGGCTCAGCTGGAGGTCCTGGTTGAGGTGTCTCAGGTTGTTCAAACTTAACCTCCACTTCAGGTGGGACTTGACTTGGAAGAGAGTGCAAGTCAATCAGTTCACCACTCTTAATCTTCTGCTTGATCACCCTTATATGCTCATCCATTGTGGATAGAGACATAGGGCCAAGTCTCCTTCCGGAGAATCCATATAGCTTCAAGAAGCTCATCATCCTTTGTCTGTCAGCAGACTTCTTTACACTTTTTTGAATGATGGCTCTTGACTTTGCAGCTTCTTCCCTTAGCTTCCTTTTGGTTGTCTTTCTTTCTTTGACTAGCTCAAGCTCAAGTTGCTTTAGGTACTCAAACTCAATGAAGTCATAGGACAGGGGAAAAAGTGCATCTGCCTGATAGAAGCCTGTGGCACTCAGGTAGTTGATCATCTTGATCCTATCTTCTTCTTTATCTACCTGAGGTTCTTGTGGAGCCACATCTTCCTGTGCAGGACTTTCTTGAACTGGAGAGAGAGTGGGAGCATGCTTGTAGAGTCTTTTCTGTCTCTTCTCCTCTTTGAATTGGAGAAGTAGCCTTGCATCCTCTTTTTCTTTCATCTCTCTTGACACTTCCATGTCAGCCAGTTCATTCAGTTCTTCTAAGGGGAGGGAGATGATTTCATCAATATCATAGTTCCTGGTCTGTAAATAAGTAATCCTGACTGCCCTTAACTCATCATCTTGAGTATTTGGTCTGGGGGCAGCCTGATTGCAGCTTGCATAAAGCTTGATGACCCAGAGGAACTTTCTCCCCTTAGCTTCCTTTTCCTCTCTCTCTCTTCCTCCTCAATTTCCTCAGGAGTCATTATCCTTTTCCCTTTGTCACCCACAGACCTTTGTGACTCAGGGTGGATAGAGGCTTGGCCTTCATTGCTTGTTGTAGCTTCCATGCTCTGGCCAAAGAGAGGCTGAGAAACACCTTCACCAGCAGGTGTCTCAGAAGGAGTTTGAACCTCTGCAATAGTTGTTGATGATGAGACAGGGGTCTCAGGTTCTGCCACTGGGCCTTCAGTCAAGGTTTCCCCTATGAAACTAATCTTAGGGTCCACCTCAACATCCAGTTGACTGATGACATTGCCTGATTGCCTAAGTCTCCTTCTTAGAATGAACTCTGCAAGGATCCTATCTTGGATTCTTTGAGCCAATCTGTCAGCTTGTCTTGGATTGCTTGGATTGACAAGTGGCATGTTGACTAGATCCAATCTTTCATAGAAGTTCAGGCTTTGAAAATCAAACACTTCTTGTTGCCCTTGAACTCTGTGAAGAATAAAGGCTCTTCTGTCAGCATCATACCTCCACCTTATGATGTAGTTTGAAGTTCCTTATGGTGGAGATGAGACAGCCCTTGGTATACCTTCCTCAAAAAGACTCCTGATGATAGTGTCTATAGAGTCCACTTTAATGTGAACTTGAGGAAGTTGCTGAGAATGCACAACAGCAAGTGAGGATGGTGAGTCCTCTATGTCCATTCTCTGTGAAGAACTCCCAGGTTCTGTGGCTGCAATAACTTTCTCCCCCTTTTTGGTAGCATCACCCACTTGCATAGGTGAGCTGGAGGATAAGTCAATCACTTCCACAGGTTCTTGTGTTCCTGGTTGAGCTCTCCTTAAAGGTCTCCCAGCTAGTTTTTCCTTTAGATATCAAATCTGAAGTTGCTGATCATTGACCCTGTTTTGTAAGGTAGTCACCTGAGATTCAATGTGACTAACCTTAGAGACTAAATAGGAGCATGTTTTTGACAATTTCTGCAATTTTAGTCTCAAATTCCCCTCTTCTTCATCAGAAGAATCATTGGGGGATGAGATGATTGGACCAAAGTCCTCTCTCTCTCACCACCAGCTTGAGGTTCTTGGCTGCTGGTTTTCCTCTGCTCACTAGCAATCTCAGTTGAGATGCCAGTGGGCTGAGTTGCCATGGTTGAGGTCTTAATGATGTAATCACTTCCAAAAGTGAGAGCCTCTTCCATATGGACATCCTGAACATGTTCAGAAGTGTCCACCTCAGTAACAGGTGACTGATGTGGGATAGACTTAGGAGAGTCAGAGGTACTCATATCTCTTTGAGTAGGAGAGGAGAAGAGAGACTCATGGTACTCACTGAATCCTAAGTCTTCATCAGTATAGAAGGATAGGTTGGGAATTGGTTGGTTGAGATCTAAAGGCTGGGGATGGTAACTGTCCCCTGAAGGTTGTTCACTTGAGTGTTGAGACTCAGAGTGAAGGCTTAAGGCTGTTGGGCTTGTGAGCTCATCAGGGTGAGCATGAGGAACCTCAGCCCTGATAGGTGAAGAAATGGGAGTGGTTTGCTCCTCAGGGGAAGTGGGAGCTCTAGTGTCCACTTCCTCCTGTAAGGTTGAGTATATGGGGACCTGCACAGACTCAATAGCCTGAGCAGGGGTTCGTTTGGATTTTCTTTGGTAGGTGAGGGTGATTTGTGGTCTTTTTAGTGGTAAAGAGAAAGAAGGTGTGGGTTCAACACTAGCTTGTGTTGCTAGGTTGTCACCTTGAGCAATGAGCTCTAACATTTTGGGGACTAGGGCTGTTTCTACCCCTGAGAAGCCTACAGTTGGCTTCTTCATTATTTTAAAGATGTCGGGCTTCATCTGTCCCAATTTAAGAATATTACTTGTTTCCCTCAACTGTGAGCCCAGTTCACAGTTGAGAATGTGTTGAACATATCTAGGAAACATGTAATACTCTAAGGAGTCCAAGTTTGCAAGTAAATTAGTATAAACAAATTGAGAATACCTGAACTTGACCCCCTGAACCATTCCATGAACTATAAAGAGAGATCCTCAGGAATCTGGTCCCACCCACCATGCTTGTTTGATAAGCTGTGGATAACCACATGGAGCAGGTATTTCCACTGGGATGAGACCTTCCCTTTCCTGAAGGTCTTTACAGAGAAATCTCCCTCATAGCCCATCTGCTCAAAGGAATGATTAACAGCTTCCTTTGGGAAGGACAACTCACCTTCTTCATCATCCAGCTGCAAATGATGATTGATGATGGCCGGAGTGATGAAGATTGTCCTCCCTTGCACTGTGGCAGACAGTGCCTTCTCCCCATCCATAATGACCTCTTGGCAGGTCTTCCAGAATTCAAGCAAGTGATCCTCATACAGAGTAGGATCAATGGTCAGGGAGGTGAAGTAGTTGGATAGAGTTAAGAATTGGCAAATCTCTGAGAAACTTGCATCTTTCTCAGAGCTTAACAGAGCAACTTGATTATGTTGCCTGTGAAGTTGCATGGAGAAATCTGGGTTGTTTCTGCGGTTAAGGTTGGCCATTTCAGAAGCTTAAGGGTGAAGAAAGGTAGAAAGCAAAGGCGGGTTAGAGAATTAGGTTTGAGGAATAGTGGAATTGAGGAAGATAGTGAGGAAGAGGGGGAACCGTTGGGTATTTATGTGAAAAGGGATTTGAACCAAAGTTAATGAAAGAGGATAAACTTTGAAATCCGGAAGTCGGTCCCACCTCTGAAAAAGTAGTTTACTTTTGCTCAAAAAGTAGTTTTCTTGGAATTCGAAAAGCTTCCGAAGGTAAATTGTCTTCGGAAGTTTTAATGAAAAAGCTTCCGAAGCTAAAAAGGCTTCGGAAGATTTTCCTGAGAGTCTTGAAAATTTATGCTTCGGAAGAGAAATAAACCCTTGAATGCTTTGTATAAAGAGCAACAAAGCTTCCGAGAGTTAATTTTGCTTCGGAAGGAAAAAGTCCTTAAAAACAAATAAGTGTCTGAGATAAGAATTTAAGCTTCGGAAGATAGATTTAGACTTCTTCCGAAGGTAAAATTTCTTAGACAGTTATTTATTTTGAAGATATGATTTTCTTCCGAAGATAAAATTTTATCTTCCGAAGTATCAGAAAATTTTCAAGAATCTAAGGAAAGTCTTCAAAAAGAATTTAACATCCAAATAAAACATGAGCTTATGAAAGTGATGAACTAGACAACTTAGGACACACATATTTTAAGAAGAAATAATTAGAATTAGTTTTAAGAAAAAGTCTACTCAAAGTTAATCATCCCAATAGCTGATATCAGATATTTAAATCTCTGTTCATCAAAAGCTTTTGTAAACAGATCAGCATATTATTCATCTGTATGAACTTTGACTAGTTTATATATCTCTTTTCATAGTTATCTCTTATTAAATGATACCTGATGTTGATATGTTTGGTCCTTGAGTGCTGCACAGGGTTCTCAGTGATAGAGATAGCACTATTGTTGTCTATGTGGATAGGAGTCTCTTTGAAGTTAAATCCATAGTCCAGCATCTGATTTTGAATACAAAGCACTTGAGCACAGCAGCTTGCAGCAGCAATGTATTCAGCCTCAGCAGTTGATGCAGACACACAGGATTGTTTCTTGCATTGCCATGAGACAACCCTTCCACCAAGGAATTGACACCCCCCAGATGTAGACTTTGCAGTCATGTTGCAACCACCATAATCACTATCTGTATAAGCATACAGATTAAAGTCAGAATTCTTTGGATACCATAAACCAAGTGTTGAAGCACCTTTGAGGTATCTTAGAATCCTTTTGACAGTGATTAAGTGAGACATCTTAGGGTTGGCTTGTTATCTTGCACAAATACATGTAGCAAACATGATATCAGGCCTGCTAGCTGTAAGATACATAAGAGACCCAATCATAGCCCTGTATAAATGTTCATCTACACACTCCCCCTCAAGATCAGGTCCAAGGGAGTGGTTTCTGGCTATGGGTGTCTTAGCAATCTTACAATCAGTCATGTTGAACCTCTTGAGTATGTCCTGAACATACTTTGACTGACTTATGAAGATGCCATCTTCAACTTGTTTCACTTGAATTCCCAGAAAGAAATTGAGTTCTCCCATTGCACTCATTTCAAATCTGTCTTTCATCAGCTTCTCAAAGTCTTTGCAGAGCTTTGGATTAGTTGAACCAAAGATGATGTCATCTACATATACTTGAACTAGCAATAAGTCATTTCCCTGTCCTTTGATGAAGAGAGTTCCATCTATAGTACCTCTCCTGTATCCATGTTTACAAAGATACTCAGACAGTGTCTCATACCACTTCCTTGGTGCCTGATACAGGCCATAAAGAGCTTTGTCAAGCTTGCAGACATAATCAGGATGATCAGGGTCTACAAAACCAGGTGGCTGTTTGACATAAACCTCTTCATCAATCACTCCATACAAGAAAGCACACTTTACATCAAGTTGAAAGACCTTGAAGTTCTTGGATGCAGCAAATGCCAGGAATATCCTAACAGCTTCTAATCTTGCTACAGGAGCAAAGACATCAGTGTAGTCAATCCCTTCTTCTTGTGTGTATCCTTGAACAACTAGTCTTGCCTTGTTCTTGATGATGATTCCTCTATCATCCTTCTTATTCCTAAAAACCCATTTGGTTCCAATGGTAGTCTTCCCGTGAGGAAGAGGACAAAGGTTCCAAACTTTCTGCTTTTTGAATTGAAGCAGCTCTTGTTGCATAGCTTCAACCCAACTTCCATCCTTTAGAGCTTCATCAACTTTCTTTGGCTCTATCTGAGATAAGAAACAAGAGTGAAGACAAACATTTGCTTCATGGGTTTGTCCTCTTGTTCTTACCCCTGTGACAACATCTCCAATGATGTTTGTGGTGGGGTGAGACTTGTGAATCCTTAGCTGAGGGATCACAGCAAGTTGCTAAGAAAGATCCAAATTTGAGAAATTTAGATCTGGCATAGATGATTCACCCTCCATATTATCACACTTATCAAAATTAACTTGATCCAATGAGTGTGTGACATTATTGATGTTGTCATCTATGGTGTGGTTATTAGCATCAAGGAATTCCTGATCACTATCACCATCACCATTGTTGTCTTCTACAATTGAGGTATCTTTATCTGGTTGAGGAGCCTCTGAGCTAGAATTTGAAGGCATACCAGATGTATCAGCTGAATTTGTCATTGTGGTGCTGATAGAGACCTCATTTGCAGAAGTAGTTCCAACTGGAGCTGAAGATGTATGAGTTGAGGGTCTTCCTAGCTCAAATCTTGGATCAGGATCACCTGTATTTAAATTTTCTGCAGATCCTGAAACATTCTCACAAGATTTGTTAAAACAGTTGGTAACTAAATCAAGATCAAACAGCCAATCAGGACCAGAACCAGCCACACAGGGTGTGTGTTCATTGAAGGTCACATTGGCTGACTCCTCAACAATTCTAGTTCTGAGATTGTATACTCTATAAGCCTTAGCTTGGAAGAGTATCCAATGAAATGTCCATCATCTGATTTCTCAGCAAACTTGGCAATTTGATCCTTGGTATTCAAGATGGTGCAGGGACATCCAAATGACCTGAGAAAACCAATGAAAGGTTTCCTCTTGTGCCAAAGTTCATAAGGATTCTTACCATGTGTCTTAACTACTAAAACTCTGTTTTGCACATAGCAAGCAGTATTAACTGCCTCTGCCCAGAAGGTGATGGGCAGTTTAGAGTCAGACAACATAGTTCTTGCAGCTTCAATAAGTGTCCTGTTTCTCCTCTCAGCAACTCCGTTTTGTTGAGGGGTCCTGGGAGCACTATATTGTCTTGTAATACATTTTTCATCACAAAATGTATCAAGGATTTGGTTCTTGAATTCAGTTCCTTGATCACATCTTATGGTTTTGACCTTGTGATCACTTTGATTCTCAACTTTTAAGATGAAATTCTTCAGAATCTCAGGGGTTTCATCCTTAGTTCTAACAAAGAAAACCCAAGTGAATCTTGTAAAATCATCTGTGATCACTAAACAATAAGAGGTCCTTCCTAGACTCATTACACTGGTGGGGCCAAAGAGATCCATATGTAACAAGTGTAGGGGAGTAGTGATAGAGTTCCTTTCCTTAGGCTTGTGAGATACCTTGTGTTGCTTCCCTTTCAGGCATGCAACACAATGATCATCACTTGTAAACTCTTTCTTTGGCATTCCAGTTACCAGATCATGTTTAATTAATTTATTCATGTTCTTAAAGTTTACATGGCACATTCTTTTATGCCATAGGAAAGACTCATCACTATTTGCTTTAGATAGAAAGCATGAAACTTCTCCAGAGGGAGATGTTTCTTGCAAATCCATCTTGTACATGTTCCCTTTCCTGGGGGCTCTGAGCAGGATATGCTCATGAGGAATGACCACTCCAGGCTTGAGAACAATGCACTCATGCTCAGTAAAGAGCATGTTATGACTCTGATCACAAAATTGGGATACACTCAGAAGATTGTACCCAAGCTCCTTAACAAAGTTTACCTTCTCAATGCTGAGCTTACCATTTGTGACCTTGCCCCTTCCAGAAATGTAACCACCTTCATCTCCTCCAAAAGCAACTGGTCCTCCATCAATTCTCTCAAAATTATGGAGTAGAGACCTATTGCCTGTCATGTGCCTGGAACAGCCACTGTCAATTATCCAGACATTCCTACTTGTCTTGAGCTGTTCCTGCACAAAGAAAATGATTAGTTACATTTGGAAACCCAAGCCTTACTTGTCTTGGGCTCACTAAGTGTAATAGAAGGTAATGCAACAGTAATAGATCCTATGGTTGTACTAGGGGGATCTTCAGCTGTTGTTGATGGAGAAACTTCAGTCATTTGGTCTTTCTTAGACTTCCACACCACCTTTGGAGTCTTGGACTTGACCTTCAAAACCTTAGAAGCTTTTGGGACTTCACAAGTTTTGATGACTGAACCTTCGGAAGATTCTACAGTCACTGCAGCAGACTTCAGTGCTTCGGAAGAACTCCTTTCTTCCGAGACCAATTTTACTTCCGAATGTAATTTTCCATTTACCTTCTTCTTTGATTTGGAGCTTCCGAAGGAAACAGACTTTCCTTCCGAAGCTTGAATCTTCTTGAGACTCTTTGAAGTCTTTGTATTGGTCATATGGATAGTACTTTTAGGATTGTATGGGCAATCCTTAGCAATGTGAGAGGTACTTTCAAACATGACGCATAACATTTTCTTCTTCAAAGGAGTCTCCTTTTGAGAGCAAGACTGGCTTTGTTCACATCCCTTCTCCACCTTCATCTTGGTAGATGCTGAGACAGTTCTTTTGGGCTGTGAACTGTTCTTGGAGTTTGATGGTCCAGGCTGTGCAGCAGTGATACACAGCAGCTTAGTCTTCTTCCTTGCACTGAGATGATTTGAACAAGAACCAGGACTCTTAGCTGAGAAGTCTTGGTTGATGTCTTCAGTCCTTACTACTTTGAAGCCTGCAGAGATAAAAACTT